>JAINUT010000932.1:0-278807 GCA_020205555.1 Panax stipuleanatus
GCAATACCGTGTGCTACTGTGCAACACCGCGTATCACTGTAATTTTAACCACCGGGGATTTTCAACAGTACTAACGGTAACAACTACGCCGTTATTTTGTAAAAAGGTTATTTCTGTCGCTTTCTATATCCGACAGTTATTCCGTTGTGGGGAAACACAAATAGCTGCGCCGTCGTATGAATATTCTCCGACAACAAGAATATTCCACGACAAAACGAATATTCCCCGACAACAAGAATATTTTATAACCACTTTCTCATTTTAAAAATATTTGCACATTTCACCCATAACTTTCACATTTATCAATCAACACCTTACTATTCAAAATAATATAAAGAAAATTAAATCTTTATTCATAAAAGTTGGGGTCTTACAGCAGCGAATATGGTGGACCAGTTGGAGTTACTTCTAGAACAGAAGGAAGTCAGACTAAAGTCTCTGGGAAGGGCCTTTGATGCAGTATATGCGGGAGCCAGGGTTAGTCAGGTGAGGTCGCGTTTTGAGATCGGCGAGTCTTGCCGGTCGGTGTGACGTCTTGTGATGGGAGATGCACTGTAGGAGCAGGAGTATGCCCAAGGGGTATCTGACAGCCAGTGAGGTGTTGGTTGGTAGTGATGATGTAGATGCCATAGTACCCTTTTTGTTAGCAAGGTTAGATTAAGTATGATGTAAACCTCTAGCTGTGAGAGGTTGTATGTAAATATGATGTATCCCCATCTTAGTTGTGTAGGGGAGTATATATTTTGGTAGACCCCATCTCTAGATGTTTAGAATAGGATAATTAGCATTTATAAAAATATGCCAAGCATGTGTGTGACATAAAAATTTGGTAAATGAATATAAATGCGCTATTATGACTAAGTGTTTGATTAAGTAGATAAGTCTTGAGAATGAAGATAGTAAGTTATCTTTGTGATAATTGAAAGTTTTATTAAGCTGAACAGGTCATTTCAGCAAGCTGAAATGGATATTTCAGTAAGTTGAACATGATGATAATGTGATTATTAAAGTTTACATTACATGTTGTATTTTAAATACTTATAATATATAATGAAGCTCAAAGTGATAATGTAAGATTTTGTTTAAACCAGATAATGCTGCCAAGACGCCAAAATCATAATAAGAGGGAGGAACGATCTGTAAATAATGAAAGAGATCAAGCTGACCCAATGCAGAACTTTGCAATTATGATAGCTCAATCTATGCGAACTTGTGCACCTGCAGCAAGGAATTAAGCGAATAATAGATTAGCAAATTTTAAAGATTTTAAGGTAGTAGGACCGCCATAATTCAGCGAAACCACAGACCCTATAGAAGCTCAGACATAGGTGAAAGAGATGGAAAAGGCCTTTATCATTGCTAGGGTGGTCGAAGAACAAAAGACTACTTTTGCTACCTACTTGATGAAAGGTGAGACTAATTACTGTTGGGAGTCGAACCAAGCTAGAGCAGGAACGGAGGTAGTAGCATGGACAAGATTTAAAGAGTTGTTCTTAGATAGCTATTTCTCAAAAGGCATTCAGGCCAGGATGGAGGTGAAGTTTCTTGAATTGAAGCAAGAGAACATGACAGTTACCGAATATACAGCAAAATTCATTGAGATAGCTAGATTCGCACCTCATCAGGTGGATATAGAAGTACAAAAGGCGCGTTTGAAAATGCGCTGAAGTCGTGGAAACACAGCAAAGTTGCAGTGCTAGAAATTGCTATGTTTTCAGCACTGTTAGAAAAGGCTATCATTGCATAAGGTAGTAGTGAGGCAATATCTAGATTCAATCGAGAGAAGAATAAGAAAAAGATCGAAGGAGGTCATCAGGGTGCCAGCAGTGGGGGCAGTAACACAAAGAAATGCAAGTGGAATAGTGGCAACGAATCGAGAACTCTACAAGGGAGTACACCACAGAAGAAGCCAACATGCGTAAAGTGTGGAAAGAATCACTCTGGGGAGTGTATGAAGGGAAAGAATGTTTGTTATAATTGTGGCTAGGAAGGACATATCTCATCGAATTGTCATAAACCAAAGAAGGGGGGTTGTTTTTCTTGTGGGGGAACGGGACATCGGTTTAAGGATTGTCCATTTAAGAAGAATACTGACAGAGGAAGTGGAAACAGGAGCAGTACCCAAAAGTTAACAATTGGAGGGCCAACGTAGCAGAGTAAGCCGACAGCCTGAACTTTCAACATGACTGTGGAAGAAGCATTTGCATTAAAGGAGGTGGTGTCAGGTATAATTCCAATCAATAATATCAATGTATATGTATTATTTGATTCGGGAGCTACCTGTTCATTTGTATCTGATGAATTTGCTAAAAGATTAGATTTACCTCATGAAAAGTTTAAAAACCCAATGAATGTAGAAGTTGGAAACAAAGAAGTGATCCCTGTAGAGTTTATCCATAACAAATGTGTTGTGGAAATAAGGGGACATAAGTTAAGCGTGAATTTGATTCCGATACGCTTAGGAGAATTTAATGTTATCTTAGGGATGGATTGGTTGTTTAACCATGAGGCAGTTATAAATTGACAGAAAAAGAGTATATGCCTTAAGACACCAAATAAGTCTAAGGTGGTATTTTATGGTAGCAAGTCGCCTAGACAAACAAGTTGTCTGACGATGACGTAGGCCAGGAGGATGTTACGAAAAGGATGTGAAGGTTATTTAGCTCATGTAGTGGATACACGGGTTGTGAATTCGGACATGGGGCAGATACCTATAGTTAATGAGTTTGGGGATGTCTTTCCAAAAGAACTTCTGGGACTTTCGCCAGACAGAGAGATAGAGTTTGTAATTAATTTAGTACCGTCGAAAGCACCATATCAAATGGCTCTAGTAGAAATGAAAGAGTTGATGATCCATCTACAAGAGTTGTTGGACAAGAAGTACATCCAACCTAGTGTATCTCCGTGGGGAGCAACAATGTTGTTTGTAAAGAAAAAAGATGGTTCGATGAGGTTGTGTATGGATTATAGGTAGTTAAATAAGGTGACAATCAAGAACAAATATACGTCGTAGAGAATAGACGATCTGTTTGATCAACTTAAAGGAGCGAGATGTTTTTTTAAGATTGACTTAAGGACGGGTTACCATCAGTTGAAGGTGATGACGGAGGATGAACCAAAGACAGCATTTAGAACTCGTTACGGCCATTATGAGTTCCTAGTGATGTCGTTTGGACTGACGAACGCACCAGCTACATTTATGGACATGATAAACAGAGTATTTAAACCGTACTTGGATAAATTTATGGTTGTGTTCATTGACGACATTCTGGTGTATTCAAAGACTGAGGAAGAGCATGCCGAACATTTACGAATTATATTGGAAACATTAAGAGAAAAGAAGTTATATGCAAAATTTTCAAAGTGTGAGTTCTGGTTGAAGAGGGTTCAAATTTTGGAACATGTCATCGACAACGAGGAAATTTCTATTGATCCAGCGAAAGTAGAAGCGGTGAAAAATTGGGAATAACCGAGGACACCGATAGAGATCAGAAGTTTCTTGGGATTGGCAGGATACTATCGGAGATTTATTCAGGATTTCTCAAAGATAGCGACACCATTGACTAATCTGATAAGGAAAACTGTTAGGTATGTGTGGACAGAGAAGTGTGAATAGAGTTTTCAGGAACTGAAGAAAAGGTTAAGTGAAGCACCTGTGTTTTCGTTACCAGATAGTATGGGGGGTTTTACAGTGTATAGTGATGCGTCACACAAGGGACTGGGTTGCGTGTTAATGCAGAATGGTAAAGTCATTGCGTACGGGTCACGACAATTAAAGGACTATGAGAAGGGATACCCTACCCATGACCTAAAATTGGCTGCGGTAGTGTTTGCCCTTAAGATTTGGAGACATTATCTCTACGGAGAAAGGTGTGAGATATACACATGCCACAAAAGTCTGAAGTATATCTTTACACAAAAAGAGGTTAACATAAAGCAGAGGAGATGGTTAGAATTGATCAAGGACTATGATTGTGACATTCTATATCACCTAGGGATGGCCAATGTAGTGGCAGATGCTTTAAGCATGAAAGAACTGAGAAAAGTTGTTCGTATTGACGGAACAAGAAGAATTAGTGAAGGAAATGGAGAAAATAGAGTTGGAAAAATCCGAAGGATTCGGATAGAGTGATAGAAATGGAAGCAAGTCTGATTTTATTGGACAAGGTGAAAGAATCACAAGAGAATGATGAAGAATGTGCTAATATAAAGAAGCGGTTGGCTGAAGGCGAAGAGTTGAAGTATAAGATTGACGGCACTGGATTGCTGGGATTTAAAGGAAGAATTTGGGTACCTGCAGTACCAGAGTTAAAAGAGGAGATTTTGCAAGAAGCGCACAATACAAGATACTCAATACACCCAGGAAGCACGAAGATGTATCAAGATTTACGTCAACATTATTGGTGGCCTAACATAAAGAGAGAAGTTGCTGAATGCGTTAGTAGATGTTTAACTTGTCAAAGAGTTTAGGCAGAGCATCAACGACCAAGTGGTCTATTACAGCCGTTGGCAAGTTTGAAATTAAAATGGGAGCACGTCACGATGGATTTTGTGGTAGGACTTCCAGCGACACAGAAAGGTTATGACGCCATATAGGTGATTGTCGATTGTCTTACAAGGTCAGCACACTTTTTGCCGATCAAGATCAAGTATACTTTGGACCAGTTAGCCAAATTGTATATCAGGGAAATAATTTCAAGACATGGAGTGCCGGTATCAATTGTATTTGATAGAGATCCGCGCTTCATGTCTAACTTTTGGAGGAGTTTTCAAGAAAGAATGGGGACACAGCTAAGGTTAAGTACCGCGTATCATCCACAGACAGACGGACAAAGCGAGAGAACGATTCAAACATTAGAAGACATGCTTAGAACCTGTGTGATAGACTTCAAGGGAAGCTTGGAAGATCATCTTCCATTGGTAGGGTTTGCGTATAACAATAGTTATCATGTAAGCATTGGAATGTCGCCTTATGAAGCCCTGTATGCAAGAAAATGCAGAACGCCCTTATGATAGGACGAGGTAGGTGACCGAAGACTGTTGGGGCCAGAATTGGTGCAGCATACCGTGGAGATCATCAAAGTGATAAGAGCTCGACTGGTAGCAGCTCAAGATCGACAAAAGAAGTACGCATATATTCATCGCAAGAAAAGAGACTTTGAAGTGGGAAGTTATGCATTTCTAAAAGTATCTCCCTAGAAGGGGAAGATAAGATTTGGAAAGAAAGGTAAACTGAGTCCGAGATTTATTGGACCGTTTGAGATACTAAAGAAGATAGAGGAAGTGGCGTACGAGGTAGCTCTACCTCCTGAACTGGAACATATTCACAATGTGTTTCATGTAACAGTGTTGCATCCGTACAAGCTGAATTACAAGCATGTTATATCCTACGAACCGATTCAAGTCGAGAAGGACTTATCATACGAGGAGGTTCCTATAGAAATTTTGGATAGGAAAGAACAAAAATTGAGAAATAAGGTTATACATTTAGTCAAAGTTCTGTGGAGAAACCACAATGTTGAGGAAGCTACATGGGAGCTTGAGGAAAAGATGAGGAAGAATTATCCGAATCTTTTTGAGTAACCTTAAGGAAATTCTGAAGACGGAATTCTTATAAGGAGGGTAGAATGTAATAACCAAGAATTTTTGTGTTGCATTATAAATAAATATATTAAATAATTTGTGATATATTATGGATGAGTAAGTGCTTATGTGAATAATATTCTATAGTATTTAAAAGAAGTCTCACTAATAAGTTAAATAAGTTAGTAGACTAACTTAAGTATTTTAATAATCCAGGAAATAGATTTAAGGTGTTAAACCCTAATTACATACTCAATAAACTTGAATAAGGCAAGTCTAATTGGGCTATGTAAGTAAATTAACATTATTAATTGATAAGAATATGAAAATATCAATAATAACGAGTGTTAGTACAAGAGATAATAATTAAAGAAGGGTAAGTAATTTAAACAACCCCACTTATTTATTTAAGCGTGGGACTTGTAGGTAATTTGATTTAAGGGAAATTAAATTATTAAATTAGCTCAATATATCATGTATAAAATAAAAATAATAATGACCCAATTTAATTAATAGAGTAAGCCCAAGTTTAATTTTGTAAGTAAGCAAAATAATAAAAGTGCAAGCCCAATAAGCATTTAATTAAATAAGGTAGACAATAAAAACAAAAGTGGTGAGAGATGAGGCCAAAGTGGCTGGATTTGCTAAGTGGGAAGGGGAGAGGAATGTTATAATGACATTACTTTAGTAGGTAAAACTTACTTTTTAAGTGTCATCAAATTAATGGGCCAACACACTTAATGTTACTTGCAAGTTATCTTTTGTATAATGAGAGAGAGAGAGAGAGAGAGAGAGAGAGAGAGAGAGAGAGAAAAGAAAGATATGGATTGATATGTTATCTAATAACTTCTATTTTGCTAGCAAGCTTGGTAATTCATTTGTGTGCTCATTTTATTGTCTAACGTAAGAAATAGAGAGAAACGGAAGAAATAGAAAGAAAATGCAAAAGGAACTAGGGAGAGAAAAGAGAGAAGATTCGAGTGGAGCAAAGAGAAGAGAGAAAGGGAGCTTGAAGTTAGATGCACCCAAGATTTATAGCATATTACGGGTGGAGAAGAAAGGAAGCCAAGAAAACAAAATATAACCTATTTTTTAAGCTTTACTTTTCTTTCTTTTTATGGATTTGATAGAAGAAGGGGTTCATGTTTTGAAAGTATAGAACCCTTTAATTTATGTGTTTTATGTAGATGTACATGTGGATCTAACTTGTACAAGTGTTAAAATGTGGAGCAAAAGGAGAGAAATGAAACTAGGTTTCTAGAAATCTAGAAAATCCTAGCTTTCTCTCCCTTTGATCAAATGGTATATTAAATCTACACCTTTTCACGATCCGTCAAAGAGGGGTGCTAGATATATGGGTTTACTAATAAACTCAACTGGATAAACTCGAAAATCACGTGTCTAACAGTCGTGGTATGTATTTTAGTTAAAACAGTCCACGTAGTGGACAAAAAGTTTAAAAAAGCTCTTTGATCAGTCTACCATGAGGGCATTTTTGTCCACTTTCTTTGTTTTAAAAATTCAAGAAACATTTGGAGAGGTAATATCAGAGGTTAGGTAGGTCCTGTAAAAATTTAAGAATTTTTGGCCATACGGTTTGAGAGTTATGCATTTTACGGCGAAGGGCTACTTTTAAATATCTAACCAAATAACTCTCTATGTATGAGTCCAAAAATTATGAAATTGTTACTAGATGTACATGTATATAACAGGAGATTACCCTCAAAATTTCAAATTTTTTGGAGGTAATCTCTATTTATGAAAAATCTGAAAGTATTTGGCAATTATGGACAATTTAAATATAGTAGATGGACTTTAAAAATTTTTGGAACAATATATTTTCATGAGAGGATTATATATAATTGCTTTCCAGAAAATAAATGATTTTGGAGTTGTTTTGATATTTCTCTAATAAATGATGGTATATGGATAAATAAAATAAAGTAAATATATAATGTGAAAATTATGAAAAATACGATTTTACGACTTGAGACCCTTAAGCATGGTATATGCAGATTTTTGTTGAGGGTTTCGGTCAGTTGGGAAGAGTTGTTACGTGTATGGCGGTTTAGAATGATTAAAAAGAATTAATTAATAAAAGATAAATAATTAAAATAAATTGTTTATTTATTTATTAAATGATATAAAATATTTTTCATATTAGATTAAAATATTATTAGTAATATTTGACTTAAATGTTATTAAAAAGTTAATAACATTAGTTTAAAATATTATTATATAATTAATAATATTAAACGAGAAATTAAAATGAGAGAATTAAGTTATTTTAAATATAGTCGTTGAATTAAGTATTCAAGGAACTATATTATGATTGTAGTAGATTGAAATGGGAAGTCAGGGTACTGAAATGGATTCAGGGTTGCTGAAATAATTTCGGTTTACTGAACTTGATTTTGGTCTGCTGAAATAATGAGTTCAGGATACTGAGATGTAATCTGGTTTACTAAAATGATAATTTCAGTTTACTGAGATGTTATGATGTATAAATGGAAAACTTATAAGTATAAGTTATGACATGATTAAAAGATTATCAAGGTATAATAGTAACACTAAGAATTTAGTGTAATGTTTAATACTTAACTAAGTGATTGAATGTTAGACAAGTTAATATAAGATAATAAGATTATAAGTGAGTTATGTTATGACTAATTGAAAGATCAATTATAGGACTTTTCTCTAAAGAAGTTAAAGTAAATTGCATAGCAGTAGACTACGATTGAGGCAAGTTCTCTAACTCAAACTTGAGTTATATTTTCAAAGCATGTTAGTGAATAGTTATTGATTATTATTTACATCGATATTAATTGTTGATATTCGCACTTTGTGCAATCGAATTTCTGTTCTACTATTATTGAACTGTGAACTCTTTAAAGTTCTTTCATTCATGAACTGTTTATGAGATGGATTTATGCTAGTTGTATCGGCTAGATCATATATGTTTAAATTTGTTAAATCAAATATGTTTTTAAAGCGATGCCTATCCAGTTGAAATGGTAAGGACTCTTGACTGAGAAAAAGAATAAATTTTACAAAAACAATTGTTGCTAGTATAATGAGTGATTATGCATATTTCACCGGGTATGAAAGTCTGATCTCCTTGATTACCAAACTTTATTAAAAGGACCAGTTTAAATCCACTCAGCCTCTAATATTCATATATATATATATATATATATATATATATATATACACACACACACATATACCTACTCATCCTCTATTTATGGTTATTTCAATCCACTCAGCCTCTAATATTCAATTATTCTAATATTCAATTATTGAAATTAATTCATATTCTTTCACTATACATTTATCTGATTGAACTTTGAAACTTAAATTCTTTTCTAATCATGATATATCTCTTTCATATATAAATTTTCTAAGAAAATTAGTTGCTTACTCTTGCTATATCATGATATTTATTTCAGCTAAGCCCGAAAGTTCGAGTAAGAAAGACAAGGGCAAGGTCAAGGTCTAAGAGTAGTTAATGTAAAAGTTTATGTAACATGAGATACTATGTTTGATGGTTTTGTAAACCTTTTGTGTTATTATATATAACTTATGTAAGGTATGTTTCAGTTAAGGTAATAGATCTTGGGATATGTTTGTAAGACTTTAATATAATGAACAATATATGTTTATTATTACGAAATAGTTTATAGAATGCTTATGATGATGATGTACCGTGAGCACTGAATCTGAGGTTAGAGAACCCAAATTTGGGGGCGTCACATTTATTTTCGTCTCGTTTACACCGTTATCACAGCGAGTTAGATTGGTTGCTAATTCGTATATACCTCCGCTCCCTGAATGAATTTTTTAGCCCAGATACTATACATCAACCATTAAAGAGTACGACTGCACTACTTTAGATTTAATACTTACTCGTTTATTTTATAAGTTCTTATTATAACACGGTAAACTGTTTATGAATAAAGAAAACTGAATATATTAATTCAGCAAGCTGAAACCAAACTGTATTCCCTTCCTAACATTTTTAGTTTCCAATCCAGCAACCTGAATTGACCAATTCAGCAAGCTGAATTACCCTTTTTAGCATTTTTGCATGTCCAATCATACTATATACATACTATAGTCCATGAAATGTCTAATTCAACAAACTACAATTAAGTAACTTTATTTCTTTTAAACATTTATTAAACAATTTATTGTAATTGTTTACACTTTACTAATTAACTCATTTAATCATTTTAAAAGGCCATACACCTAATATCTTATCACAAATGACCAAAACCCTCATCAAAAATATGTATAAACCATATTTAGGGTTTTCAAGTCATAACATCCTATATTTTATATTTTTAACATTACATAACATATTTAATTTATTAATTCATAACTAAATCATTTCTATAAAAAATATCAAATCATCTTATTAATTATTTATCTTTTGCTCACACATATATACATAAATTCCATACACAAAAATATTTTTTTTAGAATTTTTCAATTTCCTTTAGTATTTTTCAAAAGTCCATTTTTAGTTCGTAACTTAAGAAATTAGATATATCATGCTCAACTCCAAAAATTCTCAACTCTTGGCAGGATCTTACACGTATTAACATAAATTTTCATTTTAAATTTCGTGGCTATCGGAGTAATAGAACTCCGATTATAGCATTTTTCGTTAGAAAAATCCAAATATTGAAATGACCATAACTCGGTCAATTTAAGTCGGAATAAGCTCATCTTTGGACATGAGCTACTTTATATCATATAGTTTCATATACCAAAATGTTTAAATTTATTTCATTAATTAAGTTGCTGAAACGTCCCGTAGCATTTTTGGGCAGATTACTTTTTGTCATTTTTTAGATTTTGCCTCCTTTGCTTAAAACAGTCCACATAAAAATCTACAACACCTTTTTCAGTGATTCCACTTGAAAATGTTAGAAGACTCATAGATCTAACTCTAGGACTTGACCACACTCAAACATTCAAAATACAATGATAGATATTGTTGTTTGAATTTTTTATTTTATTTTCTCAAAAATCTGATTTTCAATCCTTTGTGATTTCTAAGAAAACTTCCATGTTCTCACACATTAACTAACATAACCCATTATAATACATACCAATATCTCATATACTCTTGTATCTACCTTGATCCATGATCTATTTCATCAAACAATCACCAAACACTAGATTAAACACAATAAAGGCTATGAAAAATTAGGGTTTTCTAACTTTTAAAAACTTAGTTTCCATTTCTTACTTTAGATCCAATTTTTGATCCTTAAAAGGGTTAGATCTAAACATAAAACACTTATAAACACATAGATCTAAGGTTTCAAACCTCAAGATCATAACTTGACATTATCAAAAATTAAATCAAACAAAAAGGAATTACACTATAATAAGTAGGAACCGTTTTATACCTTATCTTGGTTTTCCTTCTTTCTTCTTCCTATGTTTGATTAGTGAACTATGAAACTTAACAAAGTTATCCCTCTCTCCTATCCTCTTGGTGGCCGAAATCTTGGCTCTCTCTCCCTCTCTTACTTGCTTTTGCTAGCTTAGAAAAAATGAGATGAAAGAGAAAATGACAGGCTTTTGTTGTTAGTAAAAGACGAAAAGATATAATATGTATATCTATTTTTATCTCCCACACTCTTGCTCCTCCTCTCTCTTTCTCATCATTACTAGCTTGCTTGCAAGCTAAAACTTGCTTGTAGACTTGGATAAAGTGATGTCTTGAATAAAAGCTTGACATATAAGTGTAGTTGGTGAGAGTTAGTAAAATGATATCATTGTATTCACTCCTCCTTCCTCTTTTCCTTAATTGGCCGAAATTATGGGCCTATTTCCTTCAATTGGGTTTTTTTTAATGCTTTATTTAGCTTACAAAAGGTCCAAAAAGCCCTCCCTTAATTGGGTTAAAAGTTGGGCTACTTAATTAATTCTTTTTGGCTTCCTAAGAAATTATTTGGGCTATGTAAATTAGGTTAGGTCCAATACTTTTAATTTTATCTTACCCTAATCATTTAATTAGGGTTTCCATTCCTCTCCTTTGTAATTTAAATCTTTACTCATGTATCTTTAATTTCATAACCCAATTAGACTTTCTTTACTTAGGTTATAAAATTAATTATGTGAGATGTATAAAATAAATCTCTTAGGGGTAGTATATATACTAACATTCTCTCATATTATAATCCCTTAAGTTATTTAAGTAGCATACCTAATATATATTAGGTTACATGACTTTATTCTTAATTCTCTTTATATACAAAATAAATATATACACATTATATAATGTATATTTATTTAATCACGTACATAATCCACATAAGTCAAAACATATTCCACTAGTGTATTAACTTAATAGCCCTAATTGGCTTAATAAGTTATGACCACTCACATAATCAATATATATATATATATTTATATATATATTTCATATCAATAATTAATTACTTAAAGATTGTAAATTCTTTTTAATTTATCATTCAAGGTTAACATTCAAGCTATGGTAATTTTTAACATAACTTATTTTACTCTTCCTTAATCAAATTGATTAAGTATTCATCTTAGGTGATAAATAAATTAGCTATCTTGCTTAATTCACATATTCACTTATATGATTCAAATACTTTCTAAAACAAATTATTCGTAAAAATTACACATATAATAATGTAAAATTCCCGGTCCTTACATTCTCCCTACTTATAAGTATTTCGTCCCCGGAATTACTATAATCTTACACTCAAATTATATCTATCCTTAGACACTTATTTATTAATCAATCAATTTTTTATTGAATTACTCTCCTCGTATTTATTATTTCATTTATTCTTTCCTATCCCAATTCAGGGTGGAAAACCCTAGCTTAATTCAAGTCTTATTTGACTTGGCATTGCTCATATTTACCTATTGTATTTAGGTATCAACATCATATTTACAATGGTATTTCTTTAATATATTAAGCAACTTGTGCTTTCTCTCACTCTACTTTGGAACCTCTAAGGGTTACCAAAGACCTCATGGGCATACTCGTGTTCTAATAACTTTTTAAAGTTATATCATCAATTCCTTTATTTCTATATACGTGATACGAACCTATAACTCATATATCAACCTGTGACTCAGACCTGTAAAGAAATAGTACCTTGCCGTGATATTTATCAATTAAATCCTACCCGGTTATATTACTAAGTGAAATCTTTACCTGTAACCACTTCCTTTGTAGCCACTGCGTCTTGAATCGTCATGTTAAACGTGAGCGCCGTCGATCTTCCCGGCTGAGCAGGTCCTTTGATTACCAGTGTCCCACTGTTGTTTCCTTTATTGTTGCTTCCTCTCTCGGCATTCTTCTTTGGACAGTTACGAATTTGATGATCTAGCGATCCACACGAAAAATAACCTTTTATCTTCTTTGGACTTGGGCAATTTGGAGAGATGTGTCCCTCTTGTCCATAGTTAAAACACACTCCTTTCTCCTTCAAACATACTCTTTGATGATTTTTACCGCAAATTGTACCCGGCTCACCTCTCTTCCTACTATCTCCTAACTTGTTTTTAGATTGGGTATTGTCATTCCACTTACTCTTATTGGGGTTACTTCCTCCACTGCTACCTCCTCATTCGTTTTTTTCTTCTTCTCCTGATGATACCTTGATACTGCTCCACTTCCTTCTTCAGCGATAATTGCTTTTTCCAACAGGGACGAAAATGTATTAATATGCAACACAGCTACCTTACTCTATATCTATGGCTTCAGTCCATTCTAAAACCTTCGCGCCTTTTGTACCTCAGTGTCCACTTGATGCGGAGCATATCTCGCTAGTTCGTTGAATTTGGCGGCGTATTTTGTAACTGACATATTCTCCTGCTTCAACTCTAAAAAGCTTACCTCAATTCTAGCTTGCATACTTGGTGAGAAATAATTCTCAAAAAATATTTCCTTAAACGTTGTCCAGGTTACTACTGTTGTTCCGGCTCTAGCGTGGTTTGTCTCCCACCAGTAATTCGCCTCACCCTTCATCAAATAGGTAGCAAATCTGTCTTTTGCTCCTCCGCTACTCTAGCAATAACAAAAGCTTTCTCCATCTCCTTTATCCATGTCTAGGCTTCTATAGGGTCAGTGGTTCCCTTGAATTTCGGAAGTCCTACATCTTTAAAGTCTTTAAAGTTTGCCAATCTATTACCTTGTCTATTTCTTGTTGCTGGTGCTCTAGTCTGCATAGCTTGAGCTAACATGTCTACAAAGTTCTGCATTGGGCTGCTTGATTTCCTTCATTATTCAAAGACTGTTCCTCCCTCTGGTTACGATTTTGTCATCTTGGCGACATTATCTGATTAAATAAAGACTTACATTAATCCTTTATCTTTATACCACATCTTATTGGTAGTATAATAAGAATTTAACACAAAATTTTAAACTCAGACCAATTTTAGCTTGCTGGATTAATGAATTCAGCTTGCTGAATCATTAAATTCAGCTTGTTGAATTAACAAATTTAGTTTGCTGAATTAGCAAATTATTAGATAGACAACATACTATCTTAATCCTTAAAATTTATCTACTCAATCTGACATATAATCATATCATTACATTTATATTCATATTCATGCAAATAGTACATAGTACTTTTTAGTACATAGCGCATACTGCTATAATCATTTAATATCCCTTTGCGACATAAGTCAGAATACAATCATACAACTGTATACAAAAAGTTGAGACTTACAAAAGTTATCTTTTTATTCATACAAAAGCGAGGATTATATTCATATATATATATATATATATATATATATATATATATATATATTTACATATACCTACTCATCGTCTAGGATATTATATTCCTAATATATTATCTTACTGCAAAAGATTCTACTCCTCACATACTTAATCTTTCTTTCGTCCACTTCCTTCACATGTCTTCATCTTAGGATAATTTTTAAACCTATGACTCATTACACCACATGAAAAACATCCTCCTTTCCTTGGCTTAGGATAATTTGGTGATATTTGTCCTCCTTGTTTGCAATTGTAACACACACTCTTACCCTTCATATATTTCCCCAAATGGTTCTTTCCACACTTGCCACATGCTTGTTTCTTCTTTGAAAGTGAATTCCTTGAGTTATTGTCAGTGTCGTTGTTCCTTTTCCTTTTATTATTATTTCCTTTCTCCTTCTTACTTACAACTGCAGACGATACATTGCACTCAGCTCTTATACCATCGACTTGTGCCTTCAGATTATTTCGTTCTTCTGTTATCTCGCGCAATGCCTTTTCTGTCTTCAACAATTCCTCTAGGAGAGATACGTTAGTCCTTAGTTCCTGAACTTCCGCATATACTTGACCTTCTTCGATTACTACTATGCCTATTTCTCCATCTTTGACCTTTATTTCTGGCTCCACCTTAGTTTCTTTAGAATATACTTCTTCTTCTTCATTCAGCTCCATCTCGGGGTATTCGTCATGATCGCTTCCTAGATTTACAGTAGGTTCATCTCTTAAAACTTCCTCAGCTGACTCACTCTAAGTTGGCATCTCGACTAATAGCATTGGTGCAGCTGCTAACATCTCCGTAACCATCTCATCATCTCCTGACATCCTGTCACCAGTTTTAAATAACTTAATTAGTACATCACCATTACACGCAATCCATAAACACTAAGTGTCAACATATCTTACAATTGATGAATTTTTCTCAATCCATCACTTAGAACTCTAAATGAGTTATCTCTATCCTTCTTATGGTTATATTCCTAAGGTTTTTCACCCACCTAAAGTTTATAACCTACAACTTTGATACCATCTTGCGACGCCCCCAAATTCGGGTTCCCTAACCTCTAGTTTGGTGCTCACGATCCATCATACATATCACATCAAACTACCCGTTCATTAATGAAAAACTTCATTCATATCATTACTTAATACAACTTGTAACAATATCCCAGGTTAACTAACCTTCACATAACTTACATACCCTTAGCTATTCAAAAGCTTTACATAATTAATTTATATAATGTAACATACAATTAAAAGTCAATAATAACTACTCTTAAGCTTTGCCTTTGCCTTTGTCCGTGTTAGAACCTTCTGCTACCTCGGCCTTAGCTGAAATGTTTTATCTAAGCAAGGGTGAGTAACGAGTTTGCTCAGCAAGTTAAAGTATTCAATAAAGGATATATATATCATGAATAAAAGAATCTAGCTTCTATAGAACTTCAATAATAATCGAAGGATTTCGAAGTAGCTGAATAATAATTCATTTTCAATAACAAGACTTTCTTAAATTTTATGCTGAATAACATATCAAGGATGAAATGGTAAAATTCTTTCAAAGATTCAATCATATTCAAGTGAATAAGAAGAATTAACAATACTGCAATAATACTCAATAAAGTGGGATGTTCCCAGATTTCATGTTGAGTGATCACAAATGGATCATGAACTAATATAGGAATCATTAGTTATTAAAACTAAATTACCTCAAGGATATAAGTTAGTTATAAAAACTAAACTATACTCTTCTGCAAGTACTTGAAGTGATCAGCTTCATTGTACCTTATATTACGCATAATACTCAATAATAGCGCATGGGTCATTTTACAACAATAAAATTTATTCATCTCAGTCTTACGTCATGAGTTCTTACCACAACAATATGGTTTGGATTACTTACAAAGAAATACTATGATTTTAACATATAATATCAATATTGATCTAGCCGAATTCAATGGCATAGATCTTCTAATAATAAATCAGTTCATAATCAATAAAAAGTTTTATGCTTTAACAAATATTAGTCTCGCCAAAATAATTAGCTGAGACATGGCTCATAAACAGTTCCAATAATAGAACAAGAATCAATTGCACTATGTGCGAATAACAATAATTATTATAGATGTGAATAACTATCAATAATTATTCACCAATCACGCTTTGAAATTAATAACTCAATTTGAGTTAAGAAACTTTCAATAAATGCAAATATTCAATAATAATCTTCGATATGGAATAATCAACAATAATTATCCACTACCATGTTTAAAAAATAATAACTCAAGTTTGAGTTAGGAAACTTGCTTGATTCATTGATTACTGCAACACAATTTAAGTTAACTTCTTTTGTAAGACCTATCATTAATAAGATCGATCTCTCAATTAGCATCACATATCTTACCTATAGAAATTTATCTAACATGTAATCACATAATCAAACATTAGATAACACCATACGTATTCAGATGTCTAAACCTAGCATACATCGAATTTTTAATAGTATTCAATATAGTATACTGAGTGGTTTCCCACAAACAACCAACAAATTAGTTTCCGTCTAGTCTACAACGTTTTCACATCGAGTTAGATCGGTTGTTAATTTGTATATACCTCCGCTCCCTGAAGGAATTGTTTAGCCCAGATACTATACATCAACCATTAAAGAGTACGATTGCACTACTTTAGATTTAACACTTACTCGTTTATTTTATAAATTCTTATTATAACTCGGTAAACTGTTTACGAATTCAGCAAACCGAATATATTAATTTAGCAAGCCGAAACCAAACTGTATTCCCTTCCTAATATTTTTAGTTTCCAATCCAGCAACCTATATTGACCAATTCAGCAAGCTGAATTACCCTTTTTAGAATTTTAGCATGTCCAATTATACTATATACATAATATAGTCTATGAAATGTCTAATTAAACAAACTACATTTAAAGTAACTTTATTTCTTTTAAATATTTATTAAACAATTTATTTTAATTATTTTCACTTTACTAATTGACTCATTTAATCATTTTAAAAGGCTATACACCTAATATTTTATCACAAATGACCAAAACCTCATCAAAAATATGTTTAAACCATATTTAGGGTTTTCTAGTCATAACATCCTATTTTTCATATTCTTAACATTACATAACATATTTAATTCATAAATTCATAACTAGATCATCCACATGAAAAATATCAAATCATCTTATTAATTTTTTATCTTTTGGTCACACATATATATACATATATTCCATACACAAAAATAATATTTCTAGAATTTTTCAATTTCCTATTTTTCAAAAGTCTGTTTTTAATTCGTTACTTAAGAAATTAGTTATATCATGCTCAACTCCAATAATTCCCAACTCTTGGCAGAATCTTACAAGTATTAACGTGCACTTTCAATTTAAATTTTGTGGCCATTAGAGTTATAGAACTCCGGTTATAGCAGATTTTGTAGAAAAATCTAAATATTGAAATGACCATAACTCGATCAATTTAAGTCAGAATAAGTTCATTTTTGGATAGGAGCTACTTTATATCATATATTTTCATATCCAAAAAGGTTTGAATTTATTTCATTATTTAAGTTACCGAAACTGCCCCTAGCATTTTTGGACAGATTGCTTTTTGTCATTTTTCAGATTTTTCCTCCTTTGCTTAAAACAGTCCACACAAAAATATACAATACCTTTTTCAGTGATTCTACTTGGAAATGTTATAAGACTCATAAATCTAACTCTAGGACTTGACCACACTCAAACATTCGAAATACAATGAGAGATATGGTCGTTTGAATTTCATGTTTCGTTTTCTCAAAAATATGATTTTCAATCCTTTGTGATTTCTAAGAAAACTTCTATGTTCTCACACATTAACTAACATAGCCCATCATAATACATACCAATATCTCATATACTCATGGATCTACCTTGATCCATGATCTATTTCATCAAACAATCACCAAACACTAGATTAAACACAATCAAGGCTAAGAAAAATTATGGTTTTCTAACTTTTGAAAACCTAGTTTCCATTTTTTACTTTTGATTCTTAAAAAGGTTAGATCTAAATATAAAACACTTATAAACACATAGATCTAAGGTTTCAAACCTTAATATCATAACTTGACATTATCAAAAATTAAATCAAACAAAAAGGAATTACACTATAATAAGTAGGAACCCTTTTATACCTTAGCTTGGTTTTCCTTCCTTCTTCTTCCAATGTTTGATAAGGGATCTATGAAACTTAACAAAAACTCTCCCTCTCTCCTATACTCTTGGTGGCCGAAATCTTGGCTCTCTCTCTCTCTTGCTTTCTTTTGCTAGCTTAGAAAAAATGAGATGAAAGAGAAAATGAAAGGCTTTTGTTGTTAGTAACAGATGAAGAGATATAATATGTATATCTATTTTTATCTCCCACACTCTTGCTCCTCCTCTCACTTTCTCATCATTACTAGCTTGCTTGCAAGCTAAAGCTTTCTTATAGACTTGGATAAAGTGGTGGCTTGAATAAAAGCTTGACACATAAGTGTGTTGGTGAGAGTTAGTAAAATCCTATCATTGTATTCACTCCTCCTTCCTCTCTTCCTTAAGTGGCTAAAATTATGGGCCTATTTCCTTCAATTGAGTTTGTTTTTAATGCCTTCTTTAGCTTATTAAAGGTCCAAAATGTCCTCCCTTAATCGGGCTAAAAGTTGGGCTACTCAATTAATTCTTTTGGAATTCCTAAGCAATTATTTGGGCCATGTAAATTAGGTTAGGTCCAATGCTTTTAATTTTATCTTACCCTAATCATTTAATTAGGGTTTCCATTCCCCTTGTCGATGTCAATAAAAAATTCGGTCATCTCTGGACCTGATCTTTCTCTTTTCCTAAATTTTTGTTATTTTCTACTCTTATTTGTCTTATCTATTTTATGAAGGGTGAACATTTTTTAGGAAAAGGCCAACATGTATCATGTCGACGATTTGAACGGTTTTACAGAGTCGCCAGTTGATAGATTTGAAATGGTTGTACCAACTCAACCTAGTTTTGTTTGATTTTGCAAGTAGGCCCAATTACTGGACACTGTCAAAACTTTATCTTGAAACCAAAATTCTAAAGTTCGGGGGCTTGGTTAAGTGGGGGGGGGGGGGGAAGGTGTTAGGCACCCCCCAACTCCTGTGAAACACGGTACCGCATCTTTTCAATATTTCCCTTTGTATTTGTAATGTGTGTGTGTGTATATTAAAAGTAATTGAGTCTATGTTTGATTGATTTAAAAGTAGTGTCGTGCTTCGTTGAACCTATATACGAAGGGTTTGATTTGACTTGAAAAGTCTATTTTTTAGACAAGATATGAAAATGATGTTTTGAAAGATGGTTTTCAAACCCTTATGCTCTCATAGGAATAGAAGCATGTTGATACTTTTGTTTTATTCTTTTCAGCTTTTGGCTCGATTTGGATGGTGATTGTCGGGATGCGAGGCATCCTCGACCAGAAAATATATACAAGTGTCGGTCTTCTCATGGGAATGATAGCAATCGGAGTGACTCTGTCACGACAAACCATATTTCATTATGTTTGAGACCTTAAACCCGGATAACCGTTTTTAAGGTCTTTTGGATGTACATTTTATAGAAAAACTGGCAGGGTACATTTGTAATGTGGAGTTTGTCCATCATGGAAATCAGATTCTGATTAGTTTGATCATGAATCCCACGATTCTTAGGCTCATAGAGATAGGTCATAAAAACCTGTACAACACAGATGTTCACAAGGAATGTATATTTACATCTAGACGTCGCATAACAAAGGATTCATCAGTCAAATCCTTGCATGTGCGTAGCCAAAGCTTCTCGTTCCCACTAGATAGGGATCTAAGGGTCACGAGGTTGCTTTAATATTTAGCAAAACAACAAAGAAAACTAGATTTGAATAAATCTTAGCCATTCTAGCTTCCCTATTCCAGTTGGACCTATTTTGAACCGTTTGAAAGGTAGAAAGAGCTAGATTTAAATAAATCTAATGTGCCAATTTTATATTAAAATAAATTCATATCAAATGAATATTTAAAACATATATTTAATCACAATGAATAAAGAATATATATATATATATATTCTAAAGCTGTAAAGGGCGACGGATTTCCAATACTAGGCCCGGACAGAAATGTATATATATATATATATATATATATATATATATATATATATATAAACTGTAAAGGGAGACGGATTTCCAATCTCAGGCCCGGATAGAATTGTAAATATATATAAGTTGTAAAGAGCCACGAATTTGATCCGGGCTCGACTGAAATATAAATATATATATATATATATATATATTTATGAAAGCTGTAAAAGAGCTACGAATTACTCTAGGCTCTGCAGAATATAAATATATATATATATATATATATATATATATATTTATTTATTAAAGCGGTAAAAAGGCCACGGATTTCCAATCCAGGCCAAACTGAAATATAAATATTAATATATACAATTAGTATATATATATATATATATATTAAAGCAATAAAGGCCACGAATTAGCAATCCAGGCCAAACTAAGTCAGAAAAAATTATATATATATATAATTATATATATAAGCAGTAAAAGGGCCACAAATTTGCAATCCAGGCCCAACAAAATTAAAAGTTAGTACATATATATATAGTCAAATATACATATAATGAAGCTAAAAAGGCCACGAATCAGCGATCTAGGCCGAACAAGTTAGTACATATATATATATATATACATAAAGCGATTAAAAGCCACGGATCGACGATCAAGGCTGTGCAAACGAAGAAAAACATATATATAGACTAATATATACTAAAAAGTTAGCTAAAACGGCCACGGAACTGAGTTTCGGGCAAAATCAGAAGAAGAAACTTGATATGCACGTTCACATATATGTAATGAAGTAGAAAATGAGTTCTGATCATAAAAATACTTACAATGGACTGCTACACGAGCTTTTTGCCACTTAGTAGGCTTTAAATGGACGTTTTCACCTGTTAATTTTTGATATGTCGTAGAATATACGTATACAAACGTGTTAGAAGAATAAAATAGTAGTTTGGAGTACTAGAAGATGGGCTACGGGACGAAATGGGCGGAGTTTCAGAGCATTTTCTTATTTTCTTTCTGTTTTTTTGGCAAGGGGGTCTTATACTTAAAGACCCGATGGTTGCAGGTGTAACCGCGACAGCTGTGGGTCTACCTATGACTCCCCAAGTTGGGCCCACTCTCGTGGGTCCAGTCGTCTGGAGGTACGTGCACTCTGAGTAACGCAATGTCAGGTTCGAACCTTTATCACTTTTGATCAGAGCGTCCGTTTGAGGCGTGCTATACCTTTCCGGAAAGCCCTCTCCGAGTGTGACATAATGACATAAGACTTAGTTTTTTTTCAAATCCAGGAAAATGGATTTTTAACCGAATCTTTATTTTTTCGCAGTTTATCCGTTGAGCTGTATTGTGCTATTTTCACTCGGGATCGATGTTATGGCTCTTTCTGACCTTCATTGCATCAATTCAGCATAATTTTGATTGAATTGGCTTTAATTTAGTAAAATGACCATTTTTCCCCTTTAGGGGTTATCTTCTGTGTTGGCCAGGTTTTCGGCTATTTTCTCGGGGATGTCTCCGAGGTCTGATTCCAACCTACTCTGTTCTTCCTCAGGGTTGTCTCTGAGGTTGACTTGGCTTCCCAGGGTTGTCTCTGGGGATGATCTGATACTTCGGAGTTGTCTTCGAAGTTGATTTGGCTTCCCATGGTTGTCTCTAGGGTGATTGCATCTCCTGGGTTGTGGTCGGGGCTTGACTTGACATCCCGGTGTTGTCATCAGGGCTGAGATTGATCTCCCGGTGTTGTCACTGGGGCTGAGATTGATCTCTTGGTATTGTCGTTGAGGCTGCAGTACCTTCTGGGTTTTGGCCGGGGCTTGACTTGACATCCCGATATTGTCGTCGGGGCTGAGATTGATCTTACGGTGTTATCGCCGGGGCTGCTGTACCTCCCGAGTTATGGTCGAAGCTTAACTTGACATCTCGGTGTTGTTGCCGGGGCTGAGATTTTATTTGAAGTTCCAGGGTCGTCTCTGGAAGGTAAAAGATAATTTTGCCCTCCTGCAGGTTTAGTAACAAGAATACAAAATTTTGAGTGTCTATAGATGCCCCTCTTTATCATGTTTATGTAATGCAATGAAATGAACAGGATAAAGATTGCTAAACATTGGAAATATAACATTTGCAAATGTAATGCAATGCATGGTATGTTACATTATGAATATTAGATACCTTCGTGGTGTTTGGGCCATTTTCTGCTGGGGATAACGTCATTCGTGATAGCCCTTGATGAATTCTCTTGATGCTTACTCAAACGGTATCTTGCAATGTCTAAACCATCACCAAATTTTTCTTGATGCCAATTGGATTGAATCCAATGGTTTACCACGTCTGTTGATACTCCGTGTTGGGAAGGTTTTCTTTTGGCTGATGCCATTGGACATTTCTGGACTCGATGTTGGAGTTATCATCAACATCCTATGTCTTCATATGAGCTCTTTACCTTTTTCCTCTGCTGAGGATCATCTTTTTCTCATGAGTGACCTTTTTGGGGATTCCCGATGTCTATCTTGATGATGGATTACATCGGTTTACATCATCAGATCTTTCCCGATGCTATATTGGAGTTGTCGCCAATGGTTTGAATTGATGTTCGGTAGATGCCGACTTTCTGGTCGATGCCTACCCTAATGGTAGTTTTTAACGGTCGATTGGATTTAATTCCTACTCGAACGGTAGATTGCAGAGTTTGACCGTCACCAAAATTCCTCAGTGCCTACTCGAACGGTAGTTTGACATGGTTGGTTAAATCACCGATACTTTCTAGTGTTCCCGCTAGGGATTTGTATAATAGATTCCATCATCTATCCTCTGTGGGGATAAACTTATACGCTATTTTCATTGCTGGCTCATTCCCAATGCTTCGCTGGAGTTATCTCCAATGACTGACAATGTCCTTCAATCTGACCCTCGTTGAAGTAGCCTTCAACAGCTTCAACACCTGATCATTCCCAATGATTCGCTAGAGTTGTTGCCAACGGGTGATAGCATCATTCAATCTGATCCTCGTTGATGTAGTCTTCAATGGCTTCACCACCGGATTGTCCCAGATGCTTAGTTGGGGTTGTCGCCAACTATTGATAGTGTCAGACTCTCTGACCTTCGCTAAAGTAGCCTTCACCAGATTCACCACCAGATCATTCCCGATGCTTCGTAAGGGTTGTCACCAATGGCTGATAGTGTCAAACCCTCTGACCTTCTTTGAAATAGCCTTCAACGGTCTCACCACTAGATCATTCTTGATGCTTCGCTGGGGTTGCCGCCAACGGCTGATAGTGTCAGACCCTCTAAACTTCGCTGAAGTAGCCTTCAACTGCTTCAACACCGGATCATTCTCGATACTTCGCTGGGGTTATCGCCAACGACTGATAGTGTCAGACCCTCTGACCTTCGCTAAAGTAGCCTTCAACGGCTTCACCACCGGATCGTTCCCGATGCTTCGCTGGGGTTGTCGCCAACGACTGATAGTGTCTGACTCTCTGACCTTTATTAAAGTAGCCTTTAACGGTTTAACCACCGAATCATTCTGGATGCTTCGCTAGGGTTGTCGCCAACGGCTGATAGTGTCAGACCCTCTAACCTTCACTGAAGTAGCCTTCAACGGCTTCACCACCGGATCATTCCTGATGCTTCGCTGGGGTTATCGCCAACGGCTGATAGTGTCAGACCCTCTGACCTTGGTTGAAGTAGCCTTCAATGGCGTCACCACCAGATCGTTCCCGATGCTTTGCTGGGGTTTTCGCCAACGGCTGATAGTGTTAGACCTGATTGACCTCGATGTGGGGTAATCTTTCTATTCACACCCCTAGATCTATCTGGATACTCTGAATCATTTAAAATCTACTATTCACAATATCGGACTTTCCCGCTGCCCTGACATAGGCAATTTTTTTCAGTTTGTTCAGCAGTTTTTTAGCAGTTTTCATCATTAGCTCCTGAATATCACTTCAGGGTCTTAACCAATGGCTTACTTGAAGTTCTTCCCTTTGTCAGGAACTCGACGCTTATACGTAGGATTTCAGGCCAATCCGCTCAATTGCGTAGTAGTTTTTTCCGAATTTAACTTTTCAGCTTATGTAAACTCCGTTTCCACTCAAACTGGACTGAACCGGAGGGGATGGGACCCACCCTAGGGAGCCACATGTAGGGGTGCGGCAGCCACTGCTGGGGCTCCTCCTCCCTGCGATTTATAACTTGGCTCCCGTAGTTTTTTAAATTTATTTTCAAACTTGAGTTCTAAAGAAAATCCAATTTTCTTCTTCAGATCTACGGAGTTCGGGCAGCTTTTTCTCAGATTCTTTCACCGTACAAATGTTCTGCTCATCTCTGGTAACGTTTATATCATTTCTTTTCTAGTTTGAGCATTAGAATGTTAGATATCACATAGTATGCTTTTTAACACAATGTATGGAATAAGTGTGCCTATATGACTTGATAAAAGTTTTTAGACTTGGTAAGTATGCATATTTTACTGTACTGAATGTTTTGATGTAAAAAAAAATTAATTTCTGAGAGAGTCAATTGACGCCCTTTTTGATCAGTTTATTCATCCTTTTTGAGGCCAAATAAGCCCGGATTTTCAACTAAAAATGTACATGGAAATTTAGGGCCATGGGGAGTTTATTTTTAATTTTTTTCATAAATATGAACTGTTTCTATTTGGGGTAGGTGTGCTACTGAATGGCCACCTAGTCATGCCTATGTGCATGCGGACAGTCAATTTTACAAAGGAGACTGGCAAAAATTTTCAAAAACTCTGAGAATTTAATAAACATGCAATTTTGACTCTACTTGGGATTTTATTTGACTTATGCATGATTTAAGACTTAAAAATGCATAAAATAATGCTTTAATTTAATAAGCCACATGTTTAAGGCTTACCTCACCCTTTCTAAGGTGATTTGGAGACTTTGTCCAGGTTATGGAGTCGGATAGACCCGGTAGTGCTAGCAGGGTCACTTCAGGAGTGAGGCGGAGGATAGTTTCTGATGTTCCTCAGCCACGTCCCGCCCCGCCGCTTTGCTGTTTGGCGGAGTCTGTGATTCGTCCCATCCGAGCTGAGCCACCGAATGATTTGGACGATAAGGATGTCCCATTTGTCGATCTTGCCCCAGCTCATGCTCCACGTAGGGAGCTTCAAGCCATTGTGGTGCCGATTTAGGAGCTTTTGGGCGAATTGAGAATCCATCGATATACCTTCATGCCAACGAGGTGACTGAAGTTTTCCTTCTGGATTTTTTGCCTTTCTTTCTTTTGCCATTTCATGGCACAGGTTTGATCTAGGTTAGCTATTTGATGCAGGTTTCTGACTTTATATAGCCCAGGGGGAACTGGTTCAATGTCCACTCCTTATACCATACTCTGCATTTGGAGTATCGGGCCATTATCTACACATGGGGGTTTGAGGCGTTCTTTTCTATCCTTCTCCACCGTTGCCCTTGGGGTTATCTGAGGGCTTTGTCTCTGCACTGGTTCTACCAGACCCAGTCTCTTCATTTGTTGGACTGCGAGGTGATGATGACGCCTATGGATTGGAGGTTCATCACCGGGATTGACTTTGCAGGCGAGCCAGTGCCAGTGGTGGCTGATATTTCACCTACTGCCATTTGGTCCCTCTTGAGAGTTTCTGCGATGGCCATCAAGGGTCGGACTGTCATTCTGGTCCCTGTAGCGTAGATGCCAAGAGTGGCGCTTTGACTGAGCCTCTGCCTGATTATCAGAGGGTTACAGATTGCATCCTCCGATGACTATTTTTGGTGATCATCAGGGGTTTTTTCCTTGCAGACAACTTCTCGACGATGTCTTTTTCCCTGGTCAGCGGTACTCGATACGTGGAGGGCCTCAGTGATTTTGATTGGGGTACCTACACCTTTGCCTATTTTCTCCGAGGGATGCGCATACGCTCGGAGGGCGTGTCAGAGGCGTGGCTAGGTTTTTACCCATTCTTGCTGGTGAGTACATTTCTCTTGCACCTTTTTAATTTCCTCATTTGTGTTTGTCAGTCTTTGTCATTGAGAACTTTTGATATTTGCATGGCCAGTTTTGGGCATATGAGAGGCTCATGTGCCTACGCCCAGCCACTACTTTGGGCCTGGAGACCTATCCGAGGGGACGACGCTGGCATCACTCCATGTTGATGGATGTCCTTGTAGCCGAGGGATTCACCCACTCCCGCTTGCAGCTAGAGCTGTTGACGGTCGATTCAATTTTGTGGGTCCTTTACACCTCAGACTTTCTAACAGTCTGGTTTTAGGATGACTTTCCCACTGGTCGGGAGTTTGCATTGTCCACTAGCCGGGTTCCATTTTTGGCCGAGGGAGGCTGGGAGCTCTATTTAGGAGAGCGCGCTATTCGAAGTATCACGGGAGATATTCACATTCCCTTTGTTTCTTTTGCTTGGCATCATTAGCCACTAGCTTTGCCACTCAGAGATATTCCCCTGGTGGGGGTAGATGGCATCACCCTATTAAATGGTCCTTACGCCAGGAGGCATTTCACAGCTAGAGGAGTCCCCGCACTATTGGGGCTCAGACTCGTACTACCCAGTTTATGGCAGACATGATGCCAGGGTATGTGATGATGACAGACTGGATAGCTTGCCATTGAGAGCCTACTCATCTAGACCAGATTACAAGACTGACCTAGAGGTTGGAGAGGGCTCATTTCTTCATCAGGCATCTTGGCCGGGATCCTTCCGAGGTAGATTCTTTTGATCCTTCCAGCTCTGGAGCTAGACCCTTAGTAGGTCCATTTTCTAGCAGCTTTGTAGGTGCTAATCCTTCCTTGTATCGATCGGACATTCCCATTGGCCTAGATTCTATTACTCAGGAAGAGCTGCATCTGGTCGATAGCTTGGAGGCAGATATTCTAGATCTCTTAGGATAGCTTTTCTCGCTATATCTTTTGGTAGACCTCTGTTAGATATTGGGCGGCCGTGCACCATTTCTCGTTATATCTTTTGATAGGCCTCTGTTAGTAGTTGGGCGCCTGTGCCCCATTTTCTTGTACTTTTTATTTTATATTTTATGAGTAAATAGAGATCATGCTTGCGGTCGATAGTTTATTCTAGATATGCATGATATTTCTTATCTATTACATCATATTTAGCATTGTAATTATGCATGTATTATGTCATGAATAAGCATTTAGACATGAGAGTTTCGATTTGACCCCTAGATGGTCTCATGATACGGTTATACAGATGTCGTCGTCCACAGTCAGCTGTATTGAGCATTCGCCGTCGTCTTCAGTAGTATCTTCGCTGAGATCGTGGTATGATAGTCTGCCTCTCACGGCCAGAGGGATAGTGGACCAGATGCTATGGCATTCTCTAGCCCTTTTGGCTTTCCAGGTACCACAGGGATTTGTGGACGGTATGCTATCCCACTGGATACCCGAGCTCCAGGTTTTTTGGTTTGGGCTTCACGAGTTGACTCGTACCTTAGAGGAGCATGAGCATCTTACAGGTTTGACACTTGATCTACCTTGTGCCAGGACATCCATCAATGATATGAGGAGACCATTTATGACTATGTTGGGTCTAAGACGCAGAGTCATCATTGAGGAGATCATTGCAGGACATGTGATATCCATAGACTTTTTGATCGATCGATTTAGCCGGCTAGACAGCTGCGAGCGATATTCTAGAGATTTCACCATTCTTGCAGATGAGTGGCAGTTTGCTTGTGTAGACGTTTTGCTGATATAAGTCGCGGCTTATGTATACATGCCACTATATTTAGACCAATTGGATATTGGATTGATGGTAGTGGTTTGTGTCCTCAGACAAAGTTGTATGATTTTGCCAATGGTATTGGCCGAGACTTTGAGGTCGGCTATATTTTGTAGTACCCATCTAGAGGGTTTTTTAGAGGTAGCTCTGTTCTATTGTATGTATGGTTCATAACGCATTTGAGTCCGATCAACACCTTTAGACACCATGGGTACTGCTTTACCCATGAGATAGCCATGTCCTACTCCTTCCACCCAGCGGATTGTTCAGATGTAGCGCTATGGTCGGCCTTTCTGTCGGAGATCGAGCATCTTTTTTCGATCTTGCCATGCTCAGGACTTAGCTCCCCTTACAGTTTCATCACTCATGTCGTTGGTATGGATTATTTGCCCCTAGCGGTTTGACAGAGGTGACCACCTACCATCCGCTGGCAGTCATGGGCCAATTTGATCAATTTTAGAGCCTTCACCATTTTGAGGGAGCCATTAATCAGCGGATATCAGCTTCATCTTTGTCGTTAGCTGACTTGATCAGGACTTAATAGTGTTGGACTCACAAGGAGAGGGTTGATTTCTCTATTAGCCATCCTAATCATTCTACAGAGTATTCGGCATAGTTGGAGTCCGATATTGCATTGGCTACGGCTATCCAGTCAGCTCCGAGTGTTGATTCAGATGAGAAAGAGCTTATGGAGGATCCTGATTCTCCCACGGAGGATAAGTTATTTATCAGTTTGATATCGACTTTAGTTAGTGACCCTCCGATCATTCCTGCTGGGACAGATCCAGCTCTTGTTGATTCATTAGCTTGGATGACTTTCGAGAGAGATCAGGCTATGACGTTGATGTTGGTAGCTCTTTCTAGCAAAGACACATCTTTTGCTGATAGAGACGAGGCTCGAGCTACTAGTGACGAAGCACTTGTGGAGAGAG
The DNA here is from genome assembly GCA_020205555.1 of Panax stipuleanatus. NCBI lineage: Eukaryota > Viridiplantae > Streptophyta > Magnoliopsida > Apiales > Araliaceae > Panax > Panax stipuleanatus. The sequence continues at coordinate 29,157 of JAINUT010000932.1, forward strand.
ACGAGGCTCGATCTACCCGAGATGTAGCTTTTGAGGAGGTTGAGGAGGCTTTAGTCGCCTGGGATGCCGCTTATATTGAGAAGGATGAGGACATAGCTACCCAGGATGTTTATATTGTGGACATCACTGCACTCAAATCATATACACATAGCCTGGTTGCAGACATAAGTACTTTCATAGATGGTCACAGCAGCACTATGTAGATGGCTGTGGATGTTCTTACTCGTATGGAGACTAAAGGTATTGAGCTTGCAACTGCTCCTCCATCTTTAGAGAGGGATGCCATGTTGGCACTGCTATCCCGCTTGTCCACGGGTTCATAGACTAGCTTTGTTTTTCCTGCACATACTAGATCAACCATTTTTATCATATACAGGACACATTGTATATATCAAACATTATTATATATCAGAGAAATATATTTTGATTCACTTCCCCGTTGGATATGTATTGTCATTGCTGAGTGATTACCACTTCTTCCATGACTTGCTGTTGTTGATGTATCACGAGCTTTTCCTTGATGGATTGACATTGAGATGTCGGATATTACCTCAGAAGGGCATGTTGACTAGGAAGGCTCGATAGGATTTGGGTTTTATAGGGTTTCGGTGTCTTGGGACTGGTTTTTATTGGTTTTTTATTTTTCTTGAAGGTCAAACCACACCAGGAATGGTTGCCTACGTACTCACGGGTTGAGGGAGATCAGGTTATTCGTAGTTCAGGCTTTGCCTAATTGGTTTGAGAAGTGTTTCTTTTGGTTTTGAGTGTGGTTTTATAGGTTTTTGAATTTTTTGTTTAGTTTGACCGCGCCATGAATGGTTGCCTACGTACTCCCAGGTTGAGGGAGATCAGGCCATTCGTAGTTCAGGCTTTTATAAAAATCCGAACTGATTAGATTTGATTCGCAGGATCAGGATGATGGCTGGCAGATATTTTAGGCATAATACCTTTTCACGATGTCTGAATTGATAAGTTGGGGAAATTCATTCCCATCCATTTCTTACAATCTGATAGCTTTTCCTGTCAACACTTCTTTGACAATGAAAGGGCCTTCCCAATTTGGGGAAAACTTTCCTTTGGCTTCATCTTGATTGGCCAGGACTTTCTTCAATACCAAGTCATTTTCCTTTAATTTTTGGATTCAAACGTTCTTGTTGTATGATCGAGCAATCCTTTGCTGATACAATTGCCCGTGAAAAATGGCTGTAGCCCTCTTTTAATCTATCTGGGACAACTGGTGGTATCGCTCTTGAAACCACTGATCTTCTTCCATTTGAGCGTCTATTAACACTAGCAAGGACTTCATTTCAACTTCTATGGGAAGTTCTGCTTCTATGCCATAGACCAATGAGTAGGGGGTAGCCCCAGTAGAAGTACGCATTGATGTCTTGTAGGCTAGCAAAGTCGGAGGTAACAAGTCAAGCCATCCTTTGTGATTGGCGGACATTTTCTACATTATCTTCTTGATATTCTTGTTGGCCGCTTCGACAGCACAATTCATCTTGGGCCGATAGATGACGAAATTGAGATGCTTGATATGGAACTTGCTGCATAACTCTCTCATCATCTGATTGTTTAGATTCTTGGCATTGTCAGAGAAGATCAACTTCGGTTGTTCGTATCGACAGAATACATCGTTTCTGATGAAACCTATGATTACCTCTTTGGTGAGTTTGGGAAAAGAGGCAGCTTCAACCCACTTGGTGAAGTAATCGATCATGGTGAAGATGAATCGTTACCCATTGCTGGCTTTGAGTTCTATGGGCCCAATCACATCTATTCCCCACATGGAAAAAGACCATAGCGAGATCATATTGTGCAGCTCGTTTACAGAAGCGTGTATGGCATTTCCATGAACTTGGCATTGGTAGCATCTCCTGACGTGATCATCACAATTAGCTTTGAGAGAGATCCAGTAATGCCTCGTTCTCACTATCTTCTTGACCAGCAAATGACCGCTTATGTGTGGACCACAGACTCCACCGTGTACTTCATCCATCAGTCTCTGAGCTTGATCTTTATCGAGGCATCTTAACAGTCCTATTCCAGTATCCCTTTTATAGAGTGCGTCTCCGCTCAGATAAAATCTCATAGCCATCTTATGAATCCGCTTTCGTCCAGCTTGGCTTGCCCCAACGAGGGTAGATCCATCTCGCAGATATTCCCTTATGTCTTGATACCAAGGCTGTTTGATAGAAGATATCTCATCTGATATTTCTCAAATGTAATTCCTATATGTTGGGGCCTTTTGGCTTGTGAATTTGATGTCGGGAATTCCCATCCTACCAGATATATGGATCAGGGAGGCCAATGTTGCCAATGCATCGGCAAAGTCGTTCTTACCTCGAGGGATGTGGACGAAAGTTATTTCTTCAAAATCCATGGATATGTTGATAACCTGCCAGTGATAGGGCAGCAAATGCAATTCTTTGGTGTGATACGCCCTGGTGGTTTGCCTGATAACCAACTCAGAATCTCCAAAGACTAGTAGACGCTGGATACCCATGGACTGGGCTAGCTTCAACCCCATTATGCAGCCTTCATAGTCACCCATGTTGTTGGTGTTGCCAAATTACAGCTTGGTAGCTATGGGATACTGTTCTCCTGTACCAGATATAAGGACTGTCCCAGCTCCGGCACCTTCCATGTTTACTGCTCCAACGAAATACATTTTTTAGGTTTGGACTGTATTCTCTTGATGGTCTTGTTGAACTGTCATGATCCCATCATCCAAGAAATAAGTTTCCAAGGGCTCAAAATCCCCTGACGATGCTTTGGCCAGTTGATCTGCAATGTCTTGACCTTTGATGGACTTCTGAGTCACGTAGATAATGTTGAACTGTTGGAGGATCAACTGCTATTTGGACAATCGACAATTTAATATTGGTTTGCTGAACACGTACTTTAGTGGATCCATGCGGGATATGAGATAGGTTGTGTGCTCATGCAGATAGTACTGTAGCCTCATGGTTGCCAATGCCAATGCACAGCATGTCCTCTCAATTAGAGTGTACTTCTGTTCGCCGCTGCTGAATCTTTTGCTGATGTACTAGATAGCTTTCTCCTTGCTACTATCATCTTTCTGTCCCAACATACAGCCCATTGCATTGGCATTGACTGACAAGTACATAAACAAGGGAACTTCATCCCTCGGGGCTACCAAAATAGGTGCTTCGATCAACTGCTTCTTGATGGGAAGGAAAGCTTTTTGACAATCTTCATTCCATTTCGTGGAGGCATTCTTCCTTAGGAGCTTGAAGATGGGTTCACAAGTTACCGTGAGCTGGGAAATGAACCTGCTTATGAAAGTGATGTTGGGTTTGCTAAAAGAATAAACATGCAATCAAATTACATAAACGCAGCGGAAGGGATGAAAAATCAATTTTTAAAATTTCTTACAAACCCTTAACCATGATCTTTCTTGTGCATCAATTATCAGTCAATACATAGAAGGAGATGATGGAATTATACCTTTGAAGATCCAAGCTTCCTCAGGTACAAGTTTTACTCCTTTGATTCCTTTGATTCCTCTATAGTGGCTCCTTCCCTTGATCAATGTCAGCCACCTAAATGTTTGGCCTCTAACGATGATCCACCAAGGAAGATGAAGAACTCAGGAAGATAGGTTATTGGCTTAACCCTCGTTTCTATAGCTATAGAATATGTGTACTCCCATCCTTTGGAAAAATTCACGTACCTTATTTCTGATATAAGACTCTCTTATATAGATATTAGGTTAACCCTCCTAATCCAATTAGAATAGGGTTTTATTTAATTAATTAATTAAACATTTTTAATTAATTTATATCCTAATCTTATTAGGATTGAGAGAAAGTACTGATTCCCAAACTCCTTTAGAATTAAAATAATAATAATATTAATAAGACTCCTCTTATTAATTTATATTTAATATTTCTAAAATATTAAATAATAAACATTAAGCTATTTAATTTATTCTATCACCATAGATTAAATTAATTACACTTAATGCATTATTACTATAATGCCATTTTCTTCTTAAATAATTATTCTTCCTTTTATGGTGTGACCCTTTAGGTTCTCTATATTAAACTGGTTGTGAATAAATCAATTAGAACAATTCTAATCTTATTTAAATAAATAAATTAAACTAATAATCTATTTAAGTAAATAACATTTATTCTACAATAGAGATAAGCCTCCCTAGCGATCAACGACTTTCCAGATAATATAGATTTCAACATTAATCATAAAAGAGCCTGTGAGTTAATAGTTACCGTACAATTCAATCCTTTCACCATACAATGTCCCAATTAAATATAAGACATGGATTTACTGTCAAGTCTTAATTTATTTAATCATATGTATTTCGATTAGAAAATGCACAACTCCAAATAAGGCAAATTAGAAACCTCTTTCTAATTTCATTCTACCTTGACCAAGGATTCCTGGGTTGTCATTTAACGAATCACATAGAACATATCTCTTCTTTTACTAGAGGTGGTAGATTCTTTATTGATCATTCATTATCTCCATCTGTACCTCATTATACCCAAGCATACACTATATATGCCTTAAAAGGCCTTAAGGAATAAGTCAAACTATAATTTGTTACATACAAGATAATATGATGATCTCAAGTCCAAGGATCACTTGTACTACTATCACATTAGGAATTCCTATTGACAGGCGAGTAAAACTCCATTAGGTATTCCATAGTGAGTCACATTTAGTGAACTTATTCTCCAATAAGCACCTACATACTTGCTTTAGTGTCTCCACACAAATGACCATTAGACCAGTCATCCTCATCCAATGAGCAAGCAAAATTTGTACTAATCTATCCGGATTTACTAATCACCATTTTAGAAATCCCACGATTGAGAACTATTTTAGTTTTTAAGCTTTCTAAGAATTTAGATCTCATTAGCATGATCTCATCATGATCCTAAAAGCATTGCTTAAAACTATGAGTTATTTACAAATTATAAAAATAGCACCATGTAGATATTTAAATGCCTTAAATTAATATTTTATTAATAAATAAATAAGATTGTTTACAAAGTATGTGCTTTATCATCATACATGATTGGCTTTTATGCACACTACTATCAATCTCCCACTTGCACTAAAGCCAATCGCTATGGTATCTCATACCCATCTTTTTTAAGTGACGATCAAACTCCTATTGCTTTAGAGCTTTAGTAAATGGATCTGCAATGTTGTCTTGAGAGTCCACACGCTCCAAGGTGACGTCTCCTCTTTCAATGATCTCCCTGATCAAGTGAAATCGCCGCAACACGTGTTTGGATTTCTGATGAGACCTGGGTTCCTTAGCCTGTGAAACCGCTCTGATGTTGTCACAGTATACGAGAACTGTTTCTCCAATGCTAGGAACCACACCAAGTTCAGTTATGAACTTCTTCATCCAAACAGCTTCCTTTGCAGCTTCACTTGCAGCTATATACTCTGCTTCTATCACTGAATCAGCAACTGTTTGTTTCTTGGAACTCTTCCAACTCACTGCGCCTCCGTTCAAAGTAAATACATACCCTGAAACAGATTTACTGTCATCTTGGTCTGTTTGAAAACTTGAGTCCGTGAATCCCTCGAGTTTTAATTTAGACCCACCGTAGACAAGAAAAATATCTTTAGTCCTTCTCAAGTACTTTAGGATATTCTTCACTGACTTCCAGTGCTCCTCTCCTGGATTTGACTGGTATCTGCTCGTTACACTAAGTGCGTGAGCAACATCCGGTCTAGTATATATCATACCGTACATGATAGATCCTATTGCAGAAGCATAAGGGATCTTACTCATACGCTCTCTCTCCTCGGTGTCTTTGGGGCTTGTTTCTTGGAGAGATGTATTCCATGGCTGATCGGCATGAGACCTCTTTTGGAATCTTTCATGTTAAACCTCTTTAGCATCGTATCAATGTACGTTCCTTGAGATAAGTCGAGCATCCTTTTAGATCTATCTCTATAAATCTTTATCCCCAAAATATAGGATGCTTCACCCAAGTCCTTCATGGAGAAGTTTTTAGATAACCAAATTTTAATTAATTGTAACATAGGAATGTCATTCCCTATCAGTAATATATATCATCAACATATAATACAAGGAATGATACTGCGCTCCCACTAACCTTCTTCTATACACATGGTTCATCCTCGTTTTTGATAAAATCAAACTCTTTGATTGTCTCATCAAAACGAATGTTCCATCTAAGAGAAGCTTGCTTCAACCCATAAATGGATCGTTGTAGCTTACAGACTTGATTTGTTCGAACTTTTGAAATAAATCCCTCTGGTTGTGTCATATACACATCCTCCTCAAGTTTTCCATTGAGGAAGGCCATTTTCACATCCATCTGCCAGATCTCATAGTCGTTATAAGCTGCAATTCCAAGCAAAATCCGAATGGACTTGAGCATGGCTACTGGTGAGAAGCTTTCATCATAGTCAACTCCTTGTCTTTATTTGAAACCTTTTGCAACCAGTCGGGCCTTATAGGTCTCTACCTTTTCGTTTGCTCCAGTCTTTCTCTTAAAAACCCATTTACACCCAATAAGCTTAATACCTTCAGGTGGTGAAACCAAAGTCCATACTTTGTTTTCATACATGGATTCCATTTCGGATTTCATTGCTTCAAGCCATTTCCCTGAGTCTTTATTACTCATAGCCTGTTCGTAATTTAATGGATCATCATCATTCATGATGTGTACCTCATCGTCATCCTCTATAACGAATCTATACCTCTTAGGTATCTTCGGTACTCTTCCAGATTTACGAACAGGGTGTGGTACAGTAGGTTCTTCTACTTGGTTAGGTACCTGACTTTGATCCGTGGTAATTTGTGGTTCTTGAACTTCTTCAAGATATATCTTACTCCCACTGACCCCTTTGTGGATAAACTCTTTCTCCAAGAAGGTAGCATGTTTCGCAACAAACACCTTTTGATCAGTAGGATGATAGAAATAATACCCTATAGTTTCTTTAGGGTATCCCACAAATCTACACTTATCGAATTTAGTCTGTAGCTTATCATTTTCAAACTTTTTGACATAAGCTGGACAACCCCAAGTCTTAACATGCTTAAGATTTGGTTTCCTCCCTTTCCACATCTCATATGGAGTCTTTGGGGCAGATTTGGTATGTACCTTGTTAAGTAGGTATGCAGCCATTTCTAGGGCATAACCCTAGAAGGAAATTAGAAGGTCGGTAAAACTCATCATGGATCGAACCATGTCCAACAATGTTCAATTTCTCCTTTCAGATACTCCATTTAACTGTGGTGTACCTGGAGGAGTCCATTGTGAGATTATTCCATTTTCTTTGAGAAAATTGAGAAACTCACCGCTTAACTATTCTCCACCTCGATCTGATCGAAGTATCTTAATACTCTTGCCTGTTTGTTTCTCTACTTCACTTCTAAACTCTTTGAACTTTTCAAATGATTCTGATTTGTATTTCATTAAATGCACATATCCAAATCTTGAGTGATCATCAGTGAAAGTAATAAAATAAGAATACCCACCCCGTGCACTTGTTGTCATAGGTCCACAAACATCTGTGGGAATCAATGCCAACAACTCTGTAACTCTTTCTCCTTTTCCACTAAAAAGAGATTTAGTCATTTTACCCATGAGACAAGATTCACAAGTTGGATATGATTCATAATTTGATAGCTCTAGCAGCCCATCCTTATGCAACTTGGATAATCTTGTTTCATTGATATGACCGAGTCTACAGTGCCACATGTAGGTATAATTAATATCATCTCTTTTCCTTTTCTTAGTTTTTTCAATTTGAAATATATTTTCTTGTAAGTCAAGTGTATAAAGTCCATTTCACAAATTTCCAATACCATATAAAACATCGTCTTTATAAATAGAACAACCATTGTTCTTTATAACAACGTCAAAACCTTTCATATCCAATACAAAAAGTGAAATAATGTTTTTAATAATATTCGGAACATAATAACAGTTATTAAGATAAATGGACTTGCCCGAAGGCATTGCTAAACAATAAGTTCTTACTGCTAATGCAGCAACCTTTGCTCCATTCCCCACTCGTAGAATCACCACTTCATTGCTCAGCTTTCTACTTCTGACCAGTCCCTGCACAGTATTGCATATGTGAGACCCACAGCCGGTATCCAATACCCAAGTAGAATTATAAATTTTAGAAAAATTAATTTCAATCATAAACAAACCTTGATTGGAAGTCGAAGCTTCTCCAAGCTTCTTCTTTGCTAGAAACTTCTTGCAGTTCCTCTTCCAATGTCCCGGCTCGTTGCAATGAAAGTACATTCCTTTAGCTGGTTCAGGTTTCTTTTGTTCCTTTTCTTTCCCCTTTCCCCTTTCCCTTAGCCTTCTTGGATTTCTTCTTTTCAGAAGACACATTGGGCCTCTTCCTTTTATTGGAAGAATCCACCATCAAAACATGATTCTTCTTGGATGAGAAGTGACCTTCTACAGTTTTCAGCATGTTAAGCAGCTCAGGCAAGCTGACATCTAGCTTATTCATGTGAAAATTAACCACAAACTGCGAGAAGGTCTCAGGGAGTGACTGCAAGACCAAGTCTTGACTCAACTCCCCATCCATGACGAACCCAAGCTGTATAAGGCGTTCAATCAAATTGATTACCTTCAGAACATGAGTCTTGACGGCAGTGCCCTTGGTCATCCGAGATCGGAAGAGCTCCTTAGATATCTCATATCTAGCAGTCCTACTCTATTCACCATACAACTCCTTGAGGTGAAGCAGTATAGCAGGAGCATCCATATTTACGTGTTGACGTTGAATCTCGTTATTCATGGTTGCGAGCATGATGCATTGAGCCACAGATGCATCATCTTGCCACTTATTGAAAGTGGCAATCTCTTCCTCAGAGGCTGTTTCCGAAACAGATTCAAGGATAGTTGAATTTAGGACATAAGAAATCTTTTCAGCAGTGAGAACAATTCTTAGATTTCTTAGCCAGACCTCATAATTCGGCCCGGTAAGCTTATTTGCATCAAGTATGCTTCGTAGTGAGATTAGTCATTTTGACATTTTTAAAATTCTGCATGTGAAAAGACAACATTTTTAGCAAACATTTATTTTATTAACTTTGCATACCAAAATAAATTTAGGTCTTTATTTTAAATTGGTATCTCCCACTATTTTTATCAAACTATATTACCCTCACTTATATAGTTCGGCAACATCTAATTAAAGATTTGCTAGTGAGATTAAGGATCCCATTTGAAAAGTATATAACCTTGTGGATAGCACAACAAGCGATATACAAATAAATAGGTAGACAACTCTAGTCAATTACATCACCATGTAACTCCTTTTATTTTGACTCTTAAATCATAATGGTCATGTATGTGCACATCCGAACTAAAATGATTTAAGTTAAGTCCAGCCTAGCACTTTCATAAATTCAAAAAAGAAAAATGTTCGTCCTTGTGGATAGCACAACAAGACTAGATCGTTCAATTTTCTTGATAAGCATCAAATGTGATTATTTAACATCTTAAATACTCAATACTCGCCTTGTGGATAGCACAACAAACTCATATTAAATATTTAATACTCTATTAATTAATCATGCTAGAAGGCGGCGTTCGATATTTCGAATATCATTTAAACTCTTCAGACTTAATATTATTTTTTTGAGGGGTTTGTTATTATTTGTCTCATCTTGTTTAGCGCACATGCACACACACACACATATATATATATATATATATATATAAAATACGCATCATTTTATTAAACATACGAAGCATGTTTGCATAAAATATAATATATATAATATTTAGCATGCAATATAGAATACTATATTCTACCCGGATTGATTATGGACTTTTATTCTAGTTTAGTTCACTAGAGCCACCAAGTGAACTAAAAGGTCAAACCTAGGAGTGAAAGAATTTAAATTTTAAATGTAACTATTACATTTAAACCCGGGCTCCATACAAACGGGTCTTCACGCACTCCTTGCTCCTTGGTCTCCAATTTTTTCAAGATAATTCTAACTATCACTATTACATAAACTATTTATAATTAAATAAAAACCTTGATCAGCAGTCAAGGGGAAGTACATAGGAGGGAGATAGAATTTTACACCGAGAATAAAACCAGAGAAGATGAGGTACGCAAACACCATTTTATAAAACCCATACATTCAAGCATTCATCCAAAATAAAATACAATCACATTGGTCATAGTCCATAATCAATCCCTTTTATTAACATACATATTATCATACGTATCAATAAAACTTATTCATCTCATGAAAATAAATTCATTCCATATATGTATTAATATCAGTTAATGGGCAAAAGTTTGCTAAATTTTGTTTCTGAAAAAATAAACTCCTTTATTTCATTCAAAAATAATTTCAAATTAAACTCTTTAATTTTAGCAATTCTGAAATCTCATTTCATATAAAATAAACATCTTTATTTTAAACCTTTATTAATTAAATAAACCATTTATTTAATTAAATAAAACAAAAAAAAATTCAGTTCCTGTTTAGTGGCGCAGCTACGCCAGGAATATAAAGGGAACCGGCGCAGCTGCGCAGCATGAAAACCAGGACAAGACACCGGCACAGAGGCGCAGCTGCGCAGCAAGAAGGCCTGGCACCGGCGCAGCTTCGCAACTTCGCAGCTTCGCAGAATCAGAAAAAAAATTGTTGCCCAAGAACTCGATCCAATCGCATCTCATACATGTATGGAATCACATAAACTGATAATTAGCACAAGACTGGCTCTGATACCACTGTTGGGTTTGCTAGAAACATAAGCATGCAATCAAATTATATAAACGCAGCGGAAGGGATGAAAAATTAGTTTTTAAAATTTTCTTACAAACCCTTAACCATGATATTTCTTGTGCATCAATTATCAGTCAATACATAGAAGGAGATGATGGAATTATACCTTTGAAGATCCAAGCTTCCTCAGGTACAAGTTATACTCCTTTGATTCCTCTATAGTGGCTCCTTCCCTGGATCAATGTTAGCCACCCAAATGTTTGGCCTCTAACGGTGATCCACCAAGGAAGATGAAGAACTCAGGAAGATGGGTTATTGGCTTAACCCTTATTTCCATCTCTATAGAATATGTGTACTCCCAACCTTTGGAAAAATTCAAATACCTTATTTCTGATATAAGACTCTGTTATATAGATATTAGGTTAACCCTCCTAATCCAATTAGAATAGGGTTTATTTAATTAATTAATTAAACACTTTTAATTAATTTATATCCTAATCTTATTAGGATTGAGATAGAGTACTGATATTATATTAATTCCCAAACTCCTTTAGAATTAAAATAATAATAATAATAACAATAATATTAATAAGACTCCTCTTATTAATTTATATTTAATATTTATAAAATATTAAATAATAAACATTAAGCTATTTAATTTATTCTATCACCAAAGATTAAATTAATTACAGTTAATGCATTATTACTATCATGCCATTTTTTTCTTAAATAATTCTTCTTCCTTTTATCGTGTGACCCTTTAGGTTCTCCATATTAAACCGGTTGTGAATAAATCAATTAGAACAATTCTAATCTTATTTAAATAAATAAATTAAACTAATAATCTATTAAAATAAATAATATTTATTCTACAATAGGGATAAGCCTCCCTAACGATCAACGACTTTCCAGATAATATAGATTTCAACATTAATCATAAAGAACCTATGAGTTAATAGTTACCGTACAATTCAATCCTTCCACCATACAATGTCCCAACTAAATATAAGACATGGATTTACTGTCAAGTCTTAATTTATTTAATCATATGTATTTCGATTAGAAAATGCATAACTCCAAATAATGCAAATTATAAACTTCTTTTTAATTTCATTCTACATTGGCCAAGGATTCATGGGTTGTCATTTAACGAATCACATAGGACATATCTCCTCTTTTACTAGAGGTGGTAGATTCTTTATTGATCATTCATTATTTCCATATGTAACTCAGTATACCCAAGCATACCCTATATATGCCTTAAAAGGCCTTAAGGAATAAGTCAAAGTATAATTTTGTTACATACAAGATACTATGATGATCTCAAGTCCAAGGATCACTTGTACTACTATCACATTAGGAATTCTTATTGATAGGCGAGTAAAACTCCATTAGGTATTCCATAGCAAGTCACGTTCAGTGAACTTATTCTCCAATAAGCACCTATATACTTGCTTTAGTGTCTCCACACAAATGACCATGAGACCAGTCATCCTCATCCAATGAGCAAGCAATATATGTACCAATCTATTCGGATTTACTAATCCCTATTTTAGAAATCCCACGATTGAGAACTATTTTAGTTTTTAAGCTTTCTAAGAATTTAGATCTCATTAGCATGATCTCATCATGATTCTAAAAGTATTGATTAAAACTATGGGTTATTTACATATTATAAAAATAGCACCATGTAGATATTTAAATGCCTTAAATTAATATTTTATTAATAAATAAATAAGATTGTTTACAAATTATGTGCTTTATCATCATACATGATTGGCTTGTATGCACACTACTATCAAGTGATTCTCCCCAGGAATCCGCGTATCTCCTTTTCTTTTCGGGGCACCGGCATCTCTGTGATGGCTTTAATCTTGGCGGGATTCAGTTCAATGCCTCTATTACTCACCAGAAATCCCAACAACTTGCCCGATTTGACATCAAAAGTGCATTTGGTCGGATTTAGCTTGAGGTTGTACTTACATAACCTGTTGAACAACTTTCTAAGATGGTTGATGTGATTGTCCTCCTTCTAGGATTTGAAGATGATGTCATCCACATAAACCTCTATCTTCTTGTGTATCATGTCGTGAAACAAGGCCATCATGGCTCGCTGATATGTGGCACCAGCATTGATAAGGCCGAAAGGTAAAAGTTTGTAGCAGAAGGTTCCCCACATAGTGAAGAAGGCTGTCTTCTCTCTATCCTCTTTAACGACCATGATTTGATAGTATCCGGTAAAGCAATCCACAAAAGAATACATACCATACTGCGCTGTATTGTCCACCAGGATGTGGATGAAAGGTACCGGGAAGTTATCTTTGAGACAAGCTTTGTTCAAATTCCAGTAATCCATGCATACTTATACCTTCCCTCCGAGCTTAGGCACGGGAACTATGTTTGACATCCACTTCGAGTAAGTTGAGACCGTGAGGATACCGGCTTTGAATTGCTTGACAACCTCTTCTTTGACTTTCAGACTCCATTCGGGTTTCAATCGCCTAAGCTTCTACTTGACTGTCTTAAATCCATCTTTGATGGGAAGTCGATGGATGACAATGTCAATGGATAGGCCAATCATGTCTTCATGTGACTATATAAACACATCCTGGAACTGTATTAAGAGTTCAATCAGGTCGGCTCTTTGGTCTTGGGTGACGTCTATCTGGATTTCTTTGAGGTTTTCTGAGGTTCCGATATTAACAGTAGTTGTTTGGTCAAGGTTTCGTTTGGGTTTGTCTTCGACCCATTCTTTGATCTCCTCGGGCACCTCATAGTCATCTACCTCCTCTTAATCAATTTCCATTAAGTCGAAGTTCAGTTCTACATCAAAGTTGTAGTCACTGTGACAGTTTGGCAGCTCATCAGCAGTGACAAACAAATCCAATTTCTGGAGTCCTGAAAACAAAATGCTTTCACTTTAATATATGAGATTGTTTAAACATACAAAGCATTTAGCAAAAGCATGACAAAAGTTACTTCTATAGCTGTGCAACAAAATAAGCAATAAATGAAACCATGTTCCAGGGCAGATAGACTTTTTCCCCTTTTACCCTTTTTGAATGAGGCAAGGGGCGTTGCTCCAATTGTCCAATGTCAGGTCCTCATGAATAGGGAGGACAAAGGATTTATAGTCGTCTGCTTCATCTCTGATGATGACTGAGACATCCTTCATATCAGAGTAGGGGTTCTTCTTTTAACTGTGACCCTTCCCTTTCTTGATGAGAGGAATTCAGATATGATCTTCTTCATCACTGTTTGGGATATCATCAGTCATACCCTCATAGTGCATCAGAAAATACATGTTAGCAAATGGGTCTCCGTCCTTCTTGCATGGACTTTTTTCCTCTTTTTGCTATCCCCATCAGACTTTGGGGCTTTTCTCTCACTTATCGGTATGACTGGAGGAAACAACATGGCTGACACAACAGTAGGAATCTTCCATATTGGCTTCACAAATTCGGTATCAGTGAGGTTTGGCAGTAGTATAGTGGAAGCAGAAACTTTTAGATGATTGGGTGGGTTCCGATGGTTTGACTAAAATGAAAATGCCAATCCGGCTTTCCCTGACTGGCTCGGGATTTGCACCGGATTCTTGATACCTTGCTAATTTTTCCTAACCCTTCTCCAGGGCGAAAACCCAAAGATACCATCTCTTGCCCAACTATCATTACTTCAGGAGGAACTTTTGGTTTCAAAGCTGGTGCCCCAACAGGTAGGTACTGAGTATTGCTCACTTCCAATGCTTGGAAACTTGCAGGTTTAATCCCTTCATCCAGACTAATCACCGACATGTCTCCCTAATTGCAGACAGGGTATTCTTATTTGGCATTTACCGTGATTAGGTTACCATTGATAATGTACTTGAGCTGCTGATGACGGGTGGATGGAACTGCTCCTGCTATGTGGATCGACGGCCTTCCCAGCAACAAATTGTATCCGGTGGTATTGTTGAGTACCTAAAAGGATACATAGAAAGTATGGGGACTAATTTCCAGTGGAAGCTCAATCTCCCCCACAGCCTCTCGGCGATTATCCTTTCCAAGGTATCGTAGGGACAAATGTTCAAGGACGATCCTCCATCAATCAGTACTCCTCCGATCACATACCCTGTGGACATCACTGCTATGTGCAGTGACTTGCAATGACCCGTCCCCTCTGCGGGTATATCATTGTCAGTGAAGGCTATCACGTTGCTGTTGAAAATGTGCTATGTCACGTGACGAAATTTCTCAGTATCCAATATCTTTGGTAGATGGGCTTCCTCCAGTACTTTCACCAGAATGTTGCGATGATCCACCGAGGATAAGACCAGATCTAGGATGGACATCTGTTTAGGTGCCTCTTTCAAGCTTTGCACCATCTTGATCTCGTTATGCCCCATTTTGCTGAGGAATTCTTCAACTTTCTCTTCAGCCACTTTCACTTTAGTTTTGATGACTGAATTGATCACCCGCTGAGGCAGGTACAATGGATTCTCCTTTGATACAATGGCAATGTTGTTTAAGGTTGAACCTTCATCCTTCCTATAGTTCCATGGGACTCTCTTCAGGCTGACAACAGGATATTGTGGCCTAAAGGGCAATAATAGAGGCTCGAGCGCCGCCACTTTTATGGGATTCTGTACTTCTTCGACCTCTTTTCCTGGAAGTATTAGGGGTGTGATGGATAGATCCTTCTCATAGGAGATAACAACCACTGTTCCTTGATTCCAGGTCATGGGAATAAAGAGTGCCTCCTCATCGGGATAACCACAATCTTGATTTCCTTTCATCAGCTCACCAGTTTCAATCAGATTCTGTATTAGGTGACGAAGTCCCCAACAATCCTTGGTGTCATGACCGGGAGCATTGGAATGATACTGACAGATCCGGTCAGTTTTGAACTTTCTGGATCGAGGGTTCACTGGGTGTAAAAAATATGTAACCATCCCCCCATTGATCAGTATTTGAAGTATCTCTTTCATCGGCTGATTCAAATTAGTGAAATTCCTCTGGAAGGAGAACTCCCTATTCATTTAGAACTTCTCTTCCTTGGCCACCTTGTTGGCCTAGGGTTCATATTCATGAAACCGACAACGATCCCTCATAGCAATGGTGTTAATTTTCGGTGTAGGAGGACTTGCTTCATGCTGGTTGGTCTGGTTTATCAGTTGCCTAGTTATCTGATGTTGATACACGACCAGATCTGCCAACTGTCCAATCTGTTCCTTGATAGACTTGATTTCCTGTTCTATCAGGAACCGCCTCTTTGATAACTCCCAACTGTCTGGGCTATTAGTACTTGATTGAGTTCTCTCTCCAACATAACGAAGATATTTGGATCCTTATCCACTCCTCGTGCTAATTATGTTGACACTTTTCTCTTTGTGCTGAGGGAGGGGATTATTTTGCACATGCGGTTGCTCGGTTTGGTCACCACAATCTCTCCGTTGTCTATCAAGTCTTGGATTTTGTGCTTGAGAGACCAACAATCTTGTGTATCGTGGCCTGGTGATCCGGAATGGTATGCATACTTTTTACTTGGGTCAAAATTCCTTTTGTCAGAACTGGTTGGTGGAAGGATTTGAACATTCTTCTTTTGTCCTGTCAAAAGTTTTAGCACATTTTCTAGTGAATCCCCTAAGGGGGCGAACGTTCTTCGACGTCTGGCCTCCATAGTTTTTTGAAATGGAGGATTAGATGGTTGGTCGGTAGCTTAAAAAGGGTAATAGTTCCTCCTTTGAATGGGCATGTCGCTCGAATCACCTTTCTGATTCTGCCCTTGCAATATTAAGGACACTTCCTCCTCTTTCTTCTTATTTGTTCTCCGGGGATTACTCCCATAACTCCCAGATTGGATATGCTTGGCAACAGCTTCCAAGGCAGTAAGATCTTTTATCTTCCCAGACTTTAGCCTCATTTCAGCCATTTCTCCGTGCTTGATCATCTCCGAGAATGGTTTTCCTATGCCTGCTAGCACCCTTTCGTAATACAGAGCTTCTTGAATGTTGATGAAGGTCATGACTATCTCATTCTGAGTCATAGGCGGGGTGACTTGTGCCGCCATCTGTCTCCATCGTTAGGCATACTCTCTGAATACCTCAGAGTTTTGCTGTGACTACCCGAGAATTTATAAAATTTGTAAAATCTTAAATGATTAAATAATGGTTAAATAATAAGACCTAGACTATAAATGGAGTATGGATTTAAAAATTTTGTGAAGGACTTATATGGTTTTGTGTATTGTTTATATATTTATGTAACATATAAAAAGAATTAAGAATGAAGTCATGTAACCTAATATATATATATATATATATATATATATATATTAGGTATGGAAATTATATATATATATATATATATATATATATATATATATTAGGTATGGAAATTTTAAATAACCTAAGGGTTATAATATATAAGGATATTAGTATTTAAAATTTTTACTAACACTAAGAGATTAAGTTGATTATCCTAATTTATTAATTTTATTAAAGCAAGTCTAATTGCGTTAAGTAATTAAATGTACATGAGTAAGAATTTGATTTACAAATTGAGTGAATAGAAACCTTAATTAAATGATTAGGATAGGATAGAATTAGAATTAGTGGACTATGTTAATTTACATAGCCCAAATATTTTATTATCAAGCCCAAAGTAATTAAAGGAATGACCCAAGTCTTGGCCCAATGGGAGAGGAAGTTGGACATTTAGTAAGTTCATAAAGCAATAAAAACAAACCAAGTAGGGAGCAAAATGGGCTACGAAATTCGGCCCATATAGAGAGGAGAAGAAAGGTTCATGAATGTAATGATTAAGCTTACCTACTCTCAACAACTCCCCACCAACTCCAACATGTGTCACCCATTTATGAAGCCACCCATTTTGTTCAAGTGTGCAAGCAATGGTTTCATTAATGAGTGAGAGAGAGAGAGCTAGAGTGTTGGATAAAAATATTACATACATATGATATATCTATATCATATTTACCAACACAGAAATCATTCCTTCTCTTTGTTACTTTATTTCATTCTCTTACTTCCTTATTTGTTAACTATCCAAAGCAAAGCTAGAGAGAGGGGAGAGGGACGGTGGGAAGAGGGAGAGAGAGAAGGAAGTTTGATCTTTCTTCTCCCCTAAATCATCATCTATTTGGATAGATCAAGAAAGAATATTTACAAAGCAAAGGTATAAGCTTTAAACTAGTTTATGAAATTTATGTTTTATTGTTCTAGATCAAAACATAGATCTATGATTCAAAACTCTAAAGCCTTAGATCTATATGTTTATAAGTGTTATATTTTTGGATCTATCACTTTTAAGTTTCAAAAGTTAGATCAAAAGCAAGAAAAATGAAACTATGTTTCAAAAGTTAGAAAACCTTATTTTTTTAGTATAGATTATGTTTTGCTTGGATTTGGTGTATGTTTGGTGTTATAGATCATGGATCATGGTAGATCCATGATCTTGAAGTGTATTAGTTTGTATTATAATGGTTTATGATGTTTAATGTTTGGTTAATCAAGAGATCTAGGAATATTTCTTACAAAACACAAAGATTAGAAAAACTATTTTCGGAGAAAACGTAACCTGAAATTCAAAAGTTCATATCTCCCATTATATTTTGAATTTTTGAGTGTGGTTAATTTATGGAGTTAGAACTATGAGTCTTCTAACGGATCTAAGTGGAATCACTGAAAAATTCCATGCAGATTTCCGTCTGGACAGTTTTTAGCAAAGGGCGTAAAATCAAAAAATGACAAAATGCAATCTGTCCAGAAATTGTAAGGGAAGTTTGGTCCACTTAAAAATAGAAATAAATTCCAATCTTTTGGGAAATTAAAATATATGTTATAAAGTAGCTTGTGTCCAAAAATGAGCTCATTCCGACTTAAATTGAGCAAGTTATGAATATTTTAATATTTGCGTTTTTCTGACAAAATATGCTATAATCGGAGTTCTGTAACTCCGATGGCCACAAAATTTAAACTGGAGGCTCACGATAACATGTATAAGATCCCGCCAAGAGTTGGAAATTTTTAGAGTTAAGCGTGAGGTAACTACTTTCTTAAGGAATTAACTAGAAATGAATTTTTGAAAAATACTAAAGAAAATTGAAAACTTCCTGAAAAATTATTTTTGTGTATGGAATACATGTATTTATGTATGGACAAAAGATAAAAAAAATAATAAGATAATTTGGTTAAAAAGTGGGAATCCATCTTGCTGGATTGCATTCTTGTTTGCTGGATTGGCCATTAAGTGTCGAAATGGTCTATTTGGATAATTCAGGCTGCTGGATTAGACATAAGTTAAATCCAGACTTGCTGGATTAGGTGTCAGTTTGAATCCAGGCTTGCTGGATTGGAGATTAGTTGAATCCAATCTGCTGGATTGGAAAATAGTTTACGAAATTATAGTTCAGTTTGAATCCAAGTTGCTGGATTAGGAATTCGACTTACTTAATTTATAAATGGACTTATAAAATGAAAGACTAAGTGTTAATTAACAAGTTATATGATAAAGTAGTGTTAAGTCTAAGGTAGTACAGTCGTACTCTTTAATAGTTGATGTATCGTAGCAGGGCTAAATGACTCCTTCATATGGGGAAGGTATCTACGAATTAGTAACCGATCTAACTCACTGTGAAAACAGTGCAGACGAGACGGAAATTAATTTGTTAGTTGTTTGTGGGAAACCACTCAGTATACTATATTGAATACTATTAAAGACTCGATGTGTGCTAGGTTTAGACTTGTGTATATGTATAGTGTTAAGGTTATCTAATATTTGACTATGTGTTTAAATGTTAGATAGTTTACTTATAAGATATGTTATGCTAATTGAAAGATCAATCTTATAACTGATAGGTCTTTTCAATAAAGCGATTAAATAAGATTGCGTAACAATAATCAACGATACAGGCAAGTTTTCCTAACTCAAACTCGAGTTGTTATTGTAAAGCATGTTCGTGATTAATCATTGTTGATTACATCACATCTATGGTTTATTGATTTGCACGTTGTGCATATTTTATATGTTCATTAGGTATGAAAGGCGCATCACCTTCATTACCATATTGTTCAGTTGAATTTATTCATGTTCATTGTTAACTATTCAGCATTATTGATTCATGTACTTTCACAATTCTTATATTATTAAAAGTTTGTCAGCTTATTATTCTTTCATTCAATCATAATATATCCTTGTTGTATTTAAACTTGCTGGACAAATTTATTACTCACCCTTGCTATATCATGATAAATATTTTAGATTAAAGAAGAAACTTCAGACATAGTCAAAGGCAAAAACAAGTTCCAGGATGGAATTATTATACGGTTAAAATGGTAATAGTATAGGATACAAATGATAGTGTATGTCATGTAGGATATTGAATGCGGGTATTAAGTTAATGTTACAGACCTTGGAAATTATGTTGTAAAAGTTATTGTATAAATAATTTATGTTTTTATCTTTCGCAATAATTATAGAAATGATGTATCGTAACGTACCAGGTCCGAGGTTCTGGGGACCCGAATTTGGGGACGCTACAGTTGGTATCAGAGCTGTAGGTTATAAACCTTAGGTAGGGGTACCTTAGGCTATAACCACAGAGATAAGGAATAGGAATAAACTCAAATAGAGTTTGAAATTTAAGCGATGAATTTGGGCAAGATATTGGTAAGTCAATAAAATTCAAAGAAGAATATGACAAGTTATAATAATCCAGAGTTACCTAACTCTGATGGTAAAGGTGAACCCTAGTAATGAATAGATAGAGTCTAAAAAGACTAAAAGTATAAAGGAAAAGAAGATCGTAAAACAAAACGATCATAACATAAAAAAGAATCGTAATATAATACGATTATAACAAAAGATCACAACGTGATCTGATGAGGTCATATGAAGACAGATGATCAATCGTTTGATTGAAAACTTTATAGCAGAATTACTGTATGACTATTGTACTATTAAAACTCAAGAAAGAGTTGTGAATTGTAGATACGAATTAAATAAAATTCGTATCGAGTATTGAGAAAGCTAGGATTATGTGGGATTTTAATTGAGGACTCATGTGATAGCTAAGTTGTACAAACCTTTGTATGGTCGGGGGTTTTGTGCTTGGTCTAACGACTACTTAGTTTATCATTTTGATAATCATTGAAATGTTGGTGTCGCGCTATTCACTATATGTATGTTGAGAAGGTGAATCTTTTTTCATATGTATAACGAATAGGTAGAGATTATAAGATTAGGTGCTAGTTCTTTAAACTCATACGTATGGTAAGTTCGTCACTCATAATCGTATGGTGGAACCCCTCAGCGAATGGACGACTTTGGTCTGACTAGGATAAATTCCTAAACCCATATGATTGTGGTAAGTTCCTGAACTCATAACGTGTGGTATATTTGATGAACTATACGGGGTATAGGAAAATTATGAATGAAGGATTGAGGAAAATAGAAATATATAGAATTATTAAGCAATTGATCATTAGAAGAATTAAAGTTGGTGGTGGAAGCATAAGTATTCCAAATCTTCTAGCTGTGCTAGATTTCAAAATTTTTGACATCAAGCTAAATTCCCACTGATGTGCCTTTTTTGAAATAAAATAAATTTTTGTTATCTTCACAACATGGTGACAAGGGTGTGGAGATGGACTCTGAGACATTATCACATCGTTACCTGTCGCGGCATTATAACATCAAAAATGATTTTTTGGTTATCTTCAAAACATGGTTACAATTGTGTATGTGTGGACTTCGGGACCCTGACACATCGTTACCTGTTGCGACATGATAATTTCAAAAATGATTTTCAATAGTTTTGAACGGTTTAAAGAAGAGTCTATGCTAATTGTTTTGGCTAGACAAATATTATTTAAAATATCAAAATATATTTTATATATCATCAATGTATCATGGAACCTGGTGCAAAGATGATAAAAACGATGGAGTTATTAATGCAGTATTACCTAGTGTTGGATGTGATCAATAGATCGTTAGCCCACTATGGTATATTGTTTTGTATGACAAAGTCACAAAAATGACGGAATCTAAAACGGACTATAAATACAGTGCGGCATCATAATATCATAAAATTATTTTCAGAATTTTAAAGAAAAGTCAAGTGTCAATTAAATTTGGCTAGACATATGTTTCGATTGAAATTCGAATTATTGGTATAAGTGTAAGCTATTTGATTCAGTTAAACAAATATTTATGAAAATTCAAAGTATTCTTTGAAAGCTTATGCCAAACCAAATTGTTTTGGTGCGGAATCATATGATAAGACTGAGGTGAACTATGTCGATTGGATAAAATAATCCAATCTATTTGTAGCGTAATATTCGCGAGACATGATTGATACGTCGTACATGACTTAAGCGTACAATAGGTTGATAACCTAAAAGTACTAGTAGAGGTAGTTTACTTTCTTTGTGATTGTAAACATACTAAGTAATTTACTATTTTGCGATATAAATATCGTTAAAACTATGTGTTCATGGTCTATATGACCCCTCAGCATGATATGAAAATTTTTAACTCTTTAGAGTGATGTTGGTAATATGTGATGATGGGTATGAAATAGTATGCACTCGTTGTGTACGGGCAGAATCTGATATAATCAGATAAAGGTTAAGTTGAAAACCTAGTTTTGGTAAAATAAAGGAGTAGGGATTAGTAGGCTGTAATTTCGAGGACAAAATTCTTAGAAGAAGGGGTGAATGTGACAACCCGAGAATTTATACAATTTGTAAAATCTTAAATGGTTAAATAATAAGACCTAGACTAGAAATAGAGTATAAATTTAAAATTTTTTTGAAGAACTTATATGGTTTTGTGTATTATTTATATATTTATTTAACTTATAAAAAGAATTAAGAATGAAGTCTTGTAACCTAATATATATATTAGGTATGAAAATTATAAATAACCTAAGGGTTATAATATGTAAGGATGTTAGTATTTAAAATTTTTACTAACACTAAGAGATTAAGTTTATTATCTCAATTTATTAATTTTATTAAAGCAAGCCTAACTGGGTTAAGTAATTAAATGTACATGAGTAAGAATTTAATTTACAAATTGAGTGAATAGAAACATTAATTAAATGATTACGGTATGATAGAATTAGAATTAGTGGACTATGTTAATTTATATAGCCCAAATATTTTATTATCAAGCCCAAAGTAATTAAAGGAATGACCCAAGTCTTAGCCCAATGGAAGAGGAAGTTGGACATTTAGTAAGTTAATAAAGTAATACAAACAAACCAAGTATGGAGAAAAATGGGCTAGGAAATTCGGCCCATATAGAGAGGAGAAGAAAGGTTCACGAATGTAATGATTAAGCTTACCTACTCTCAACAACTCCCCACCAACTCCAACATGTGTCACCCATTTATGAAGCCACCCATTTTGTTCAAGTGTGCAAGCAATGGTTTCATTAATGAGTGAGAGAGAGAGCTAGAGTGTTGGGTAAAATTTTTACATACATATGATATATCTATATTATATTTACCAACACAGAAATCATTCCTTCTCTTTGTTACTTTATTTTATTCTCTTACTTGCTTATTTGCTAACTATCCAAAGCAAAGCTAGAGAGAGAGGAAAGGGACGGTGGGAAGAGGAAGAGAGAGAAGGAAGTTTGATCTTTCTTCCCTCCTAAATCATCATCTATTTGGATAGATCAAAAAAGAATATTTACAAAGCAAAGGTATAAGCTTTAAACTAGTTCATGAAATTTGTGTTTTATTGTTCTAGATCAAAACATGGATATATGATTCAAAACTCCAAAACCTTAGATCTATATGTTTATAAGTGTTATATGTTTGGATCTATCACTTTTAAGTTTCAAAAGTTAGATCCAAAGTATGAAAAATAAAACTATGTTTCAAAAGTTAGAAAACCTCGATTTTCTTAGTATAAATTATGTTTTGCTTGGATTTGGTGTATGTTTGGTGCAATAGATCATGGATCATGGTAGATACATGATCTTAAGGTGTATTAGTATGTATTATAATAGTTTATGGTATTTAATGTTAGGTTAATCAAGAGATCTAGGAAGATTTCTTATAAAACATAAATATTAGAAAAACTATTTTTGGGGAAAACGTAACCTAAAATTCAAAAGACCATATCTCTTATTCTATTTTGAATTTTTGAGTTTGGTTAATTTTTGGAGTTAGATCCATGAGTCTTCTAACGGATCTAAGTGGAATCACTAAAAAATTCCATGTAGATTTCCGTCTGGACAGTTTTTAGCAAAGGACGTAAAATATGAGAATGACAAAATGCAATTTGTCCAGACATTGTAAGGGCAGTTTCATCCACTTAAAAATTGAAATAAATTTTAATCTTTTGGGACAATAAAATATATGTTATAAAGTAGCTTGTGTCCAAAAATGAGCTCATTCCGACTTAAATTGAGCAAGTTATGACTATTCAATATTTGCGTTTTTCTGACAAAAATCGCTATATCCGGAGTTCTGTAACTCCAATGGCCATGAAATTTAAACTGAAGGCTCACGATAACATGTGTAAGATCCCGCCAAGAGTTGGGAATTTTTGGAGTTAAACCTAATTTAGCTATTTTTTAAAGGAATTAACTAGAAAATGGATTTTTGAAAAATACTAAAGGAACTTGAAAAATTCCTGAAAAATTATTTTTGTGTATGGTATACATGTATTTATGTATGGACAAAAGATAAAAAAAATTAATAAGATGATTTGGTTAAAAAGGGGGTATCCAGCTTGCTGGATTGCAATCTGATTTGCTGGATGGCCATCAAGTGCTGGAATGGTCTGTTTGGATAATCCAGGCTGCTGGATTAGACGTAAGTTGAACCCAGGATTGCTGGATTAGGTGTCAGTTTGAATTCAAGCTTGCTGGATTGGAGGTTAGTTGAATCTAATCTGCTGGATTAGAAAATAGTTTACTAAATTATAGTTCAGTTTGAATCCAGGTTGCTGGATTAAGAATTTGACTTACTTAATTTATAAATGGACTTATACAATGAAAGACTAAGTGTTAATTCACAAGTTATATGACAAAGTAATGTTAAGTCTAAGGTAGTACAGTCGTACTCTTTAATGGTTGATGTATCGTAGCTGGACAAAACGACTCTTTCATGTGAAAAAGGTATCTACGAATTAGTAACCGATCTAACTCACAGTGAAAATAGTGTAGACGAGACGGAAACTAATTTGTTAGTTGTTTGTGGGAAACCACTCAGTACATTATAATGAATACTATTAAAAACTCGATGTGTGCTAGGTTTAGACTTGTGTATATATATAGTGTTAAGGTTATCTAATAGTTGACTATGTGTTTAAATGTTAGATAGTTTACTTATAAGGTATGTTATGCTAATTGAAAGATCAATCTTATAACTGATAGGTCTTTTCAATAAAACGATTAAATAAGACTGTGTAGCAGTAATCAACGATACATGCAAGTTTTCCTAACTCGAACTCAAGTTGTTATTGTAAAGCATGTTCGTGATTAATCATTGTTGATTACATCACATCTATGATTTATTGATTGGCACATTGTGCATATTGTATATGTTCATCAGGTATGAAAGGCTGATCACCTTCATTACCATATTGTACTGTTGAATTTATTCATGTTCATTGTTGACTATTCAGTATTATTGATTCATGTACTTTCACAGTTCTTATATTGTTAAAATTTTGTCAGCGTATTATTATTTCTTTCAATCATGATATATTCTTGTTGTATTTAAACTTGCTGGGCAAACTTGTTGCTCACCCTTGCTATATCATGATAAATATTTCAGATTAAAGAAGAAACTTCAGACACAGTCAAAGGCAAATACAAGTTCCAGGATGGAATTATTATATAGTTAAAATGGTAATAGTATAGGATACAAATGACATTGTATGTCGTGTAGGATATTGAATACAGGTATTAAGTTAATGTTACAGACCTTGGGAATTATGTTGTAAAAGTTATTGTATAAACAATTTATGTTTATATCTTCCGCAATAATTATAGAAATGATGTATCGTAACGTACCAGGTCCGAGGTTCTTGGACCCGGATTTGGGGACGCTACATTTGTTTTTTGATTTTGGTGATTTGATATCTGTCTGGAGCCATCTGAGATTGAAATCTGTATTGATTGAGGAAGGCATGGGCTAACTCTTCCGAGCTGTGGATTTTGGAATTATCCAGACGGGCATACCAGGCTCTTGCCTCTCTGGTCAAACTCTTCTAAAATAATTGCATTCTGAGCTTTTCTTCCTCTGCATAGGATCCGGGCTCTCCAATGATTACCTTCAAATGGGTGTAGGGATCTTCTAATCCATCATATTTCTCAAAATCAGGATTTTAAATTTTTCAGGGTAACGAGCCCATGGGAATATACACAAGTCTGAATAATTAACACTCTCGAATGCCATAGTCACTCTGATGGACCGGATGGTTTCTTCCATTTGTTGTACCTTCTTCAGAATATCACCAGCTTCCTGCTCCTTGTTAAGGCTCGGGGTTTCAGCGGTTTTGTTGGTTATATTCTGGTTCTGAGACTTAGGAATCTGAGTGTCTTTCTTTCCGGTCTCTTGACTGCCACCGGGTGTAGATGATTCTGTATAACCGGGTGTTTGTTTCCCTTGAAGGCTTTTGCTTTGTTCTTTCAAGAAAATAGCCAATTCTGCTATCTGGTTCTTTAATCCTTAAAACTCTTCCCTAAAAACAGGGGTGGATTCAGTTTAAGAACTTGACGCCATATTTTAGATGGAGTTAGTGCTTTCTTAAATTTTAACCTGGTGACGGGACCATTTTTTACCTACAATAAACGTAGGTGTGTTAATTTTAAGGTATATATATCAACAGGATGCATGCTATGCAATGTGTTTATTTTTGAGGGTTTTTTTTAATCTTATGCAGTAAAACAAAGGTTAGTTGTTTTGATGACAAGATATCATGACGAAACTTACAAGGTATGAAATGTATATTTATAGTATGAAATTTACATGGGAATTGGAAAATTGACATTGAATTAACAGAGGAAGGCATGAAGAAGCTTCCCTTCGGATTTAGTTAATCAGAGGCTGAGCTATCTTAGGCTACTATTG
This sequence comes from Panax stipuleanatus, assembly GCA_020205555.1. Classification (NCBI taxonomy): domain Eukaryota; kingdom Viridiplantae; phylum Streptophyta; class Magnoliopsida; order Apiales; family Araliaceae; genus Panax; species Panax stipuleanatus. The sequence continues at coordinate 56,008 of JAINUT010000932.1, forward strand.
CGGTTTTTTGGCATAATGGTCCCTAGATCATCGCAATCTACTAGAGGGGAAATTAATCCAATCTTTCAATTGGAGCATATCTGAGTAGTGCCTTTCCTGAGCCTCGTAGGATTAGACTCCTTTGAGTCCAGTAATCAAACACTAACGGGTTTGCCTCCTGGTGGAGGAATCACACATCATACATTCACATACATCGTGTCTCACCGTATAAAATGATGACATTGTGCGAAGCACTAATATAAAATAGTAAAGCATTCACTCAAATCCATTCAATGTAAAATATAGCATTCACATATACGCAGATAGAAAAGTGAAATTTTGAAAAGATTTGAGCGCGGCTTAAGCCCTCTGCTGTCCCCAGCAGAGTCACCACCTGTCGACGTCAGGAAAAAATTCGATCATCTCAGGACCTGATCTTTCTCTCTTCCTAAATTTTTGTTGTTTTTTACCCTTATTTATCTCATCTATTTTATGAAGGGTGAAGAGTTTTTAGGAAAAGGCCAACATGTGTCATGTCTACGATTTGAACGGTTTTATAAAGTCGCTAGTTGATAGATTTGAAATGATTGTACCAACTCAACCGAGTTTTGTTTGATTTTGCAAGTAGGCCCAATTATTGGACACTGTCAAAACTTGGTCTTGAAATCTAAATTCTAAAGTTCGAGGGCTTGTTTAAGTGGGGGGAAGGTATTAGGCACCCCCCCAACTCCCGTGAAACAAGGTACCGCATTTTTTTTAATATTTTCCTTTTTATTTGCAATGTGTGTGTATGCTGGAAGTAATTGAGCCTACGTTTGATTGATTTGAAAGTAGTGTCGTGCTTCGTTGAACCTATATATGAAGGTTTTGATTTGATTTGAAAAGTCTATTTTTTAGACAATAAATGAAAATGATGTTTTGAAAGAAGGGTTTCAAACCCTTATACTCTCATAGGAATAGAAGCCTATTCAAAATGAAGAAAAACGAAAACAAAACGTATATATATACTAATATATACTAAAAAGTTAGCTAAAACGGCCACGGAACTGAGTTTCGGGAAAAATCAGATGACGAAACTTGATATGCACGTTCACATATACGTAATGAAGTAGAAAATGAGTTCTTATCGTAAAAATACTTATAATGGATTGCTACACGGGCTTTTTGCCACTCAGTAGGCTTCAAACAGACGTTTCTAACAGTTAATTTTTGATATGTTGTAGAATATATGTATAAAAACGTGTTAGAAGAATAAAATTGAAGTTTAGAGTACTAGAAGTAGGGCTAAGGGACAAAATGGCCAGAATTTCTAAGCGTTTCCTTCTTTTTTTTTCTCTTTTTTGCCAAATGGTTCTTATATTTAAAGACCCGATGGTTGCGGGTGTAACCACGGCAGCCATGGGTCTACCTACGGCTCCCCAAGTGGGGCCCACTCCCGTTGGTCCCATCGTCTCAAAGAACGTGCACTCCGAGCAACGCGATGTCGGTTCGAATCTTCATAACTTTTGATCAGAGTGTTCGTTTGAGGTGTGCTATACCTTTCTGGAAAGCCCTCTCCAAGAGTGACACAATGACATGGGACTTAACCTTTTCTGAATCAAGGAAGTTGGGTTTATAACCAGATCTTCATTTTTTCGCAGTTTGTCCGTTGAGTTGTATTGTGATGTTTTCACTCGGGATCGATGTTATGGCTCTTTCTGACCTTCATTGCATCAATTCAGCATGATTTTGTCTGAATTGGCTTCAAGTTGGTAAAATAACCATTTTGCCCCTCCAGGGGTTGTATTCTGTGTTGGCCAGATTTTTGGTTGTTTTCTCGGGGTTGTCTCCGAGCTCTGATTCCATCCGACTCTGTTCTTCCTCAGGGTTGTCTCTGAGGTAGACTTGACTTCCCAAGGTTGTCTCTGGGGATGATTTGATGCTTTGGGATTGTCTCCGAAGTTGATTTAGCATCCCAGGGTTGTCTCTAGGGTGATTGCATCTCTCGGGTTGTGGCTGGGGCTCGACTTGACATCCCGGAGTTATCGCTAGGGCTGAGATTGATCTCCTGGTGTTGTTGTCGGGGCTGAGATTGATCTCTCGATGTTGTCGCCGGGGCTGCTGTACCTCCCAGGTTGTGGCCGGGGCTTGACTGACATCCCGGTGTTGTCATCGGGGCTAAAATTAATCTCCCGGTGTTGTCGCCGGGGCTGCTGTACCTCACGAGTTATGGTCGGGGATTGACTTGACATCACGGTGTTGTCTTCGAGGCTGAGATTGATTTCCCGGTGTTGTCGTCAGGGCTGTTGTACCTCCCGAATTCTGGCCGGGGCTTGACTTGACATCCCGGTGTTGTCGCCGGGGCTGAGATTGTTCTCCCGGTGTTGTCGCTGGGGTTGCTATACCTCCCGGGTTGTGGACTGGGCTTGACTTACATCCCGGTGTTATCGTCGGGGCTGAGATTTGATTTGAACTTCCAGGGTCGTCTCCGAAAGGTAAAAGACAGTTTTTGCCCTCTTGTAGGGTTAGTAACAGGAATGCAAAATTTCGAGTGTCTACACCCCTCCTTTGCAATTTAAATCCTTCCTCATGTATATTTAATTTCATAACCCAATTAGACTTGTTGTACTTAGGTTATAAAATTAATTATTTGAGATGTATAAAATAAATCTCTTAGGGTTATTATATATACTAACATTCTCCCATATTATAATCCCTTATGTTATTTAAGTTGGAGGGGTTTTCGGCACATAAACGCAGCAGAAATTAAAAATTTTCGAAACCCTAAAACAGGATCCATGCGAAAACATATTAATTCAGAGGTTAAGATATGTTTTACCAATTATTCAAGCCTGAAAGGAGACGATGGAGATTCTGGAACTGCTTCGAATCCTCAACGCAATCCAACGGAACTGCGCCTCTACGGTATCCACACGAACGTCCCGCGAATCGTCACACGATCTGCAGCAAGGAAAGCTGCGGTACTAGCCGCCAAGGATCTGGACTTTTTGAAATTTTTCTCTCTAGTCTCTCTCTAAGAGCGGCTAGGGTTTTGATATCAAATAATACCTTAGACGGCTGATATATCATATATATAGCAGTTAAAGGAATTAACCAAAACCTAATCCAATTAGAAATATAAAATCCGAATTTATATATAGATATATTATATCTTAATTAAGTCTTACTTAATTAATATACATATATATATATATATATACAAATTATCCTATTAATTTAAATTCATAATTTAAATACTATCAATCATATTGATATATTTAAATCCATACAATTTAAATTAATTCCCTTTTAATTACGTTCTAAGTGTGTGACCCTATAGGTTATTATTATGTTGGCAATAATTTTAAAATCATATTATAAAATTATAAACAGTGAGCGGCATCTAGTAATGCATCACTGCTACCCAAATAATAATAAGATCGGTGATTCGATACAACCTTTTCGTGACCAATGTTTCAATGTAATTTAATCCTTTTAACCTTGACATCCTAGATTAAACTCGAGGCATTGAATGTGTCATCCTCTTCATAATTTAATCTGAGTTTTCTTGATCGATGAGTAGACTATATGAAAAAAATCACTATTTGAGCATGGCCATGCATTTCATAGTCCTACTCAATCAAGAGGCCTATGGATATCACCCCTAATATATTGGAGGGTTAAATTCCATCTAGATCACTCATATTCCTCACACGATTCATGATGTACCCAATAATCACCTTTATCGTCCATCTATTAAAGGTGGCCTTTGATGATATCAAAGTACATAAATTCTCGTGTAGTAATATAGTGATTTCAGGTCGGAGGATCATTACATCATTGTCACTATGAGAATTGCTTATGACACTTTGCATAATGCTCCACGTAGAATTCTCATGGTGGGTCTGCCCAGTACATTGTTCTCTAACATGTACCTATGCATTGACTCAATATCTCATATATTTATGACCAATGAGATTTGGCCATCAGTCAATCCACATACTAGTCTCAATGTATAATTGTTGTCCCATTAACAATGACACTCGACTAGGGACATTTAAGAGTAATGATACTAATTGTAACTATATGATCTCATGTTCAAGTCACATACTTGAAGCCATATAATTTGTATCACTATTCTAAGGACTTTTATTATGTTAACATTTATATAATGCAGTAAATAAAACCATAATAAAATAATTCATTTATTCAATCAAATATAATATCAAAAATGTTTAAGCAATTACATCAAAGAATTAGCCTCTAGGGCATAAACTCTAACAGTCTCCCACTTGCACTAGAGCCAATCACTCATGTATCTTATACCCATGGAACTAGTGTGACTTTCGTACTTATGCTGCGACAAAGCTTTGGTCAGTGGATCTGCAACATTATCATCTGTTGGCACTCTGCTTATATGTACATCTCCTCTATCAATGATTTCACGGATGAGATGGTACCGCCTAAGTATATGCTTGGATCGTTGGTGAGATCTGGGTTCCTTAGCCTGTGCAATGGCTCCATTATTATCACAGTATAGCTCAACCGGATCTACAATGGTTGGAACAACACCAAGTTCAGTGACGAACTTTTTAATCCATACAGCCTCTTTGGCCGCACTAGAAGCAGCAATATACTCAGCCTCTGTTGTAGAATCGGCTACTGTCTCTTGCTTCGAACTTTTCCAGCTAACAGCACCACCATTAAGGCAAAACACAAAACCTGACTGAGACTTATAGTCATCTGTGTCAGTCTGGAAACTAGCATCTGTGTAACCCTTTACTGTCAGTTCGTCTTCACCTCCATATACCAAGAATGAATCCTTAGTCCTTTTCAGGTACTTGAGGATATTCTTGACTGCTGTCCAGTGACCTTCACCTGGATTCGACTGGTATCTGCTCTTCATGCTCAAAGCATACGAGACATCCGGACGAGTACATATCATTGCATACATGATAGATCCAATTGCCGAAGCATAAGGGATCTTTCTCATACGTTCCTCATCATCATGTGATTTAGGACATTGGGCCTTAGAGATCTTAACACCATGAGACATGGGTAAGTGTCCTCTTTTTGCCTCTTGTATGCTGAACCGTTTCAGCACTTTATCAATATATGTACTTTGACTTAGGCCGAGCATTTTTCTTGATCTATCTCGATAGATCTTGATACCTAAAATGTAGGTTGCATCGCCCAAATCTTTCATGGAGAAATATTTTCCTAACCATGTTTTTACAGCCTGTAAGGAAGGAATGTCATTCCCAATAATTAATATGTCGTCAACATATAATACCAGGAATACAATGTGACTCCCACTAACCTTCTTATATACACAAGGTTCATCTTCATTTTTTATAAAGCCAAACTCTTTGACTGCTTCATCAAATCGAAGATTCCAACTCCGAGAGGCTTGCTTCAATCCATAAATGGATCGCTGCAGCTTACATACCTTTACAGCATCCTTTGGATTGGCAAAACCCTCAGGTTGTGTCATATACACATCCTCAAGGAGATTTTCGTTAAGGAAAGCAGTTTTGACATCCATCTGCCAGATTTTGTAATCATAAAAGGCTGCAATAGCAAGTAAGATCCTGATGGATTTAACCATTGCCACTAGAGAGAAGGTTTCATCATAGTCAACACCTTGAACTTGTTTGAAACCTTTTGCTACCAGTCGACCTTTATAGGTTTGTACATTACCATCCATGTCGGTTTTCTTCTTGAAAACCCACTTGCACCCGATTGGTTTTACCCCTTCGGGTGGATCAACCAAAGTCCATACTTGGTTAGTATACATGGAGTCCAGCTCAGATTTCATGGCTTCAAGCCATCTCTCAGAATCTGGTCCATTCATAGCTTCTTGGTAGGAAGCAGGTTCATCATGATCTATGAGCATCACATCGCCGTTTTGAGTCACAAGAAATCCATAATATCTCTCGGGCTCTTGGCGTGTCCTACCAGATCTAGGAATGCCTCGTGTAATTTGAGCAGGTTCACTTTCCACAATATCTTGTGGTTCCTGCTCATGTTCCAACTCAGGTTCAATGATATTTTGTGGTTCTCGAACTTCTTCGAGTTCTACTTTCCTCCCACTGTTTCCTTTAGAGACAAATTCTCTTTCTAGAAAAATACCAGTTCGAGCAACAAATACTTTGTTCTCAGAAGGTTTGTAGAAATAATACCCTTTTGTTTCCTTTGGGTATCCCACAAAATTACATTTGTCAGATTTGGGTCCGAGCTTGTCAGAAGCCAGACGTTTTACAAACGCCTCGCAACCCCAAATCTTCATGAACGACATACTAGGACGTTTCCCAGTCCACATCTCATATGGTGTCTTATGAACCGTCTTTGTAGGAACACGGTTAAGTGTGAATGCAGCTGTCTCTAGGGCATGACCCCAGAAGCTTATTGGAAGATCTGCATGACTCATCATCGATCGTACCATGTCCAACAAGGTGCGATTCCCCTCTCAGACACACCATTCCATTGTGGTGTTCCAGGTGGAGTGAGCTGTGATATAATACCACACTCCTTTAGAAGGTCATCAAAGTCTTGGCTTAAGTATTCACCTCCTCGATCGGATCGAAGGGCTTTTATGCTTTTGCCAAATTGGTTTTGAACTTCATTCTTGAATTCCTTGAACTTTTCAAAGGATTCGGATTTGTGTCTCATAAGATACACTTATCCATATCTACTGAAGTCGTCAGTAAATGTAATGAAGTAATAAAACCCACCTCTTGCTAACGAACTCATGGGTCCGCATACATCACTATGTATAAGTCCCAATACATCGCTAGCCCGTTCACTGTGTCCATTGAAAGGGGCTTTAGTCATCTTGCCTAATAAACAAGACTCGCATGTCTCATATGATTCAAAATCAAATGAATCCAAAAACCCATCTTTATGGAGTTTGGATATGCGTTTCTCATTTATATGGCCTAAACGACAGTGCCAAAGATATGTCGGATTTGAATCATTTGATTTAAATCATTTTGTATTTATGTTATAGATAGGCATTTCTAAATTAAGAATATAAAGACCATTAAACAATTGTGCAACACCATAACATATTTCATTTACAACTGTTGTTCTTTATTAAAAATGAAAAACCTTTCTTGTCCAAACAAGAAACAGAAATAATGTTTTTTCTCATAGCAGGCACATAATAACAATCCTCTAATTCTAATACTAGCCCAGTGGGCAAAAATAAATGATAAGTTCCTACGGCTAGTGCAGCAACTTTTGCTCCATTCCCAACTCGTAGGTCAACCTCACCTTTCGCCACAGTCCTACTCCTTCGGAGTTCCTGCACATTAACACAAATGTGAGAACCACATCCAGTATCCAATACCCATGATGTAGAAGTGGACAAATTGACTTCTATAACATATATACCTGAATCAGAAGTCATACTTCCTTTCTTTTTCTTCAGTTCTTCCAAATAAGCATGACAATTCCTCTTCCAGTGTCCAGATTTTCCACAAAAGTGACAATCACCTTCTTTAGCCACCCCACCTTTAGGTTTTAAAGCCTGTTTGGTTTTGGGATTGGGTTTAGCAGATTTAGATCCTATCTTCTTCTTGCCTTTCCCCATTCCCTTAGCATTCCCCTTTTGCACCATCATTATGGGAGCGGGTCCTGCCTTTTTCATGTTGTTCTCGGCAGTTCTTAACATGCTCAACAACTCAGTAAGTGGTTTCTCAATTTCATTCATGAGGTAATTCATAACAAATTGAGAGTAGCTGCTGTTCAAAGATTGCAAAACAAGATCAGTTTGGGCTTCCGGAGTAATCGGAAAACCCAACCTACCAAGGTACTCAATATACCCAATCATTTTCAGCACATGTGGACCAACTGGATCACGTTCACCCATCTTGCAGTGATACAACGCCTTGCTTGTATCATACCTCTCCTGTCGAGCATGCCCTTCGAACAATTTCTTGAGATGCTCGATCATCTCATAAGCATCCATTAACTCATGTTGCTTCTGAAGCTCAGAGTTCATAGTTGCTAGCATGAGACAACTCACGTCCAGAGCATCATCTTGATGCTTCTTGTAAGCATTATGCTCTACACGTGGTGCAGTGTTAGCTGGTGCTGCAGGAATGGGCCCATCAAGGATATATAGCTTGCGCTCCTGTTTGAGGACAATCCTCAAGTTCCTATGCCAGTCTAGGAAATTAACTCCACTCAGCTTTTCCTTCTCAAGGACTGATCGTAGTGAAAGACTATTTGTGTTGTTGTTTGCCATTGATATATACAATTTATAAGTGCAAAAATAATAAGTCAAATTATAGAATTTTGATATTATGTAATTGATAATAGTACATTCAAAATATACCTCCCACTATTTTATTCAAATTAATAGCCCTCACCATTAATTTGGAAAGCATTTTTCAATTAAATCTTTCTAGTGAGCTAAGATCCATATTTCATTATGCCTTAAGTTAGCTTTGGCTATTCTCTCAAAACATAATTATTTAGGTAGACAACCCTTTGTCAATTATATCATATATAACTCTTAGATAGTTTGGTGAAACAACATTTATTTCTAGTCCATCTAATGGTACCTACCAAACTTTATGCCTCTAAGTCCACAATCCTATTGTGATAACTTAGTTAAGTCTGGCCCAATGATTTTAACAGTTTGGATATCACAATTATCCTATCGCATCTTACCAAGATAAATGGGGTACTTTACTTTGGCAAACCTACATCCATCGGTCAAGGTCTTGATGAGTGTTATTCATTGGAAGGCATCTGATTTAGACTTAATAATTTTATAAGGGATTTTAATAATTAATTTAGATCTCACCAATTTTAATCTTATTAAACATGCACATTATTTATCATATCATATCGTATACAAGCATAAATAAGTGCAAAATTAAATGTGTCACAGTTATGGCCCCAACCCTATGCCAATCTTTTCAAGCTAATGAAAAGATTGAAGGTCAGTCTAAGGTGGTAAAAGGTCTTCAAAAAAGTAGCTTCCTTGGACCTTCCTCATGCATGTGTCTCCTCTCCATCATCATCTTGTCATCTTGATAGGTTACAATTGTACATTACATGACATAAAGAAACCTCGAGTTACATTCGAGGGGATTTAGATGAGAAGAGAATATTACATCAGAATTTATAGAAAGGCACAACATGCAAGCCGTATTTCAAAACCAAAACCACTAACCTATGGGTCAAAAGGGCCATAACTGTGCACCATGCATATCACAATAAGCACATAACACAATTTATATAATTAAAGAAAACTATATACAAAATATTGGGGTCACGACCATTGTGCGCTACGACGGGGGGGTCCAAGGGGGGGCTCCCCCCCTGGCCCTGGGAAAATTTTTTTGAACTACGATCTGTATTGTAGAATTCATACAAATCTCTGAAATAATTCCAGAATCATATACAATCCGCTAACACACTCATACTAACAATACACCCAGAACATATCATATATGTCCAGTTTCGATTAATCATATTAAATCGAATCTTCATGTTTCTAATCCAATTAGAACAGAAGTTGAATTGTTATTCCACCTTCTAGGATACAATTATCAGAACATCATATACATGCATATATATTACAGATTTCCAGAATACGCATACATGTAGAATATCATATATTCAATTTCAGATCGGTAAACATGCATCATCATATATCATATATAACGAATACAATTAAAACACGTAATCTGAATTAATCGTTTCGCAAGTAGCTCTGATACCACTGTAGGGGTTTTCGGCACATAAACGCAGCGAAAATTAAAAATTTTCGAAACCCTAAAACAGGATCCATGCGAAAACATATTAATTCAGAGGTGAAGATATGTTTTACCGATTATTCAAGCCTGAAAGGAGACGATGGAGATTCTGGAACTGCTTCGAATCCTCAACGCAATCCAACGGAACTGCGCCTCTACGGTATCCACACGAACGTCCCGCAAATCGTCACACGATCTGCAGCAAGGAAAGCTGCGGTACTAGCCGCCAAGGATCTGGACTTTTTGAAATTTTTCTCTCTAGTCTCTCTCTAAGAGCGGCTAGGGTTTTGATATCGAATAATACCTTAGACGGCTGATATATCATATATATAGCAGTTAAAGGAATTAACCAAAACCTAATCCAATTAGAAATATAAAATCCGAATTTATATATAGATATATTATATCTTAATTAAGTCTTACTTAATTAATATACATATATATATATATATACAAATTATCCTATTAATTTAAATTCATAATTTAAATACTATCAATCATATTGATATATTTAAATCCATACAATTTAAATTAATTCCCTTTTAATTACGTTCTAAGTGTGTGACCCTATAGGTTATTATTATGTTGGCAATAATTTTAAAATCATATTATAAAATTATAAACAGTGAGCGGCATCTAGTAATGCATCACTGCTACCCAAATAATAATAAGATCGGTGATTCGATACAACCTTTTCGTGACCAATGTTTCAATGTAATTTAATCCTTTTAACCTTGACATCCTAGATTAAACTCGAGGCATGGAATGTGTCATCCTCTTCATAATTTAATCTGAGTTTTCTTGATCGATGAGTAGACTATATGAAACAAATCACTATTTGAGCATGGCCATGCATTTCATAGTCCTACTCAATCAAGAGGCCTATGGATATCATCCCTAATATATTGGAGGGTTAAATTCCATCTAGATCACTCATATTCCTCACACGATTCATGATGTACCCAATAATCACCTTTATCGTCCATCTATTAAAGGTGGCCTTTGATGATATCAAAGTACATAAATTCTCGTGTAGTAATATAGTGATTTCAGGTCAGAGGATCATTACATCATTGTCACTATGAGAATTGCTTATGACACTTTGCATAATGCTCCACGTAGAATTCTCATGGTGGGTCTGCCCAGTACATTGTTCTCTAACATGTACCTATGCATTGACTCAATATCTCATATATTTATGACCAATGAGATTTGGCCATCAGTCAATCCACATACTAGTCTCAATGTATAATTGTTGTCCCATTAACAATGACACTCGACTAGGGACATTTAAGAGTAATAATACTAATTGTAACTATATGATCTCATGTTCAAGTCACATACTTGAAGCCATATAATTTGTATCACTATTCTAAGGACTTTTATTATGTTAACATTTATATAACGCAGTAAATAAAACCATAATAAAATAATTCATTTATTCAATCAAATATAATATCAAAAATGTTTAAGCAATTACATCAAAGAATTAGCCTCTAGGGCATAAACTCTAACATAAGTACCATACCTAATATATATATTAGGTTACATAACTTTATTCTTAATTCTCTTTATATACAAAATAAATGTATACACATTATATAATGTATATTTATTCAATCACGTACATAATTCACATAAGTTAAAACATATTCCACTAGTGTATTAACTTAATAGCCCTAATTGGCTTAATAAGTTATGACCACTCACATAATCACTATATATATTTCATATCAATAATTAATTACTAAAAGATTTTAAATCCTTTTTAATTTACCATTCAAGGTTAACATTCAAGCTATGTTAATTTTTAACATAACTTATTTTACTCTTCCTTAATCAAATTGATTAAGTATTCTTCTTAGTTAATAAATAAATTAACTATCTTGCTTAATTCACATATTCACTTATATGATTCAAGTACTTTCTAAATAAAAATTATTCATAAAAATTACACATATAATCATGTAAAATTCTCGGTCCTTACAATTGGCTCGTTCCAAAGCCATTAATTCATATATTCCATGTTCTACGATTCCATCCAGTCGGAATTTATTTCTAAATCCGTTGGCGAGAAATTTGCCGATTAGTCCATTTTTACGCGTTCGTTAAACGTTCGTGAACGTTCGACGCTCAATTCTTCGTTCTATGTTCGAATTCGTTCGTTCTTGCTCCCGCAAGTCTTATTTACCTAATTACACGTTACGTCATCGAAAACCAACGTTTTCAAATCAAACGGCGACTTTTGACTTCTATTCCGGGAAAATTCACAATTTCGACGCTTAACGTCTAATCGCGTAACTTTTGCCAGAACATTGTTATTTAATATTTTTACTTTAAACCAAATGGAATCAATCCATTGGTTATTCTTTAATGATTCTAACCAATATAAACTTCTATTTTATAATGGTTTAACTTACTTATCATGAAATCTCTTAAGATTTTGATAGCTTCTTCATTAGGTTCTTAATCAATTAATATGATTTTATTTATTCATGACTTGTTAATGTTTTAAGTTCACTACAAGGCCATCCTTATAACTTCTTACTAATCATGCTCCACCAATTGTCTTCTCTATCAATTCTATATTGAAAAACAAATGATTATCATAATTTTCTTATCATTATACCTTTGTTGTTCTTGGATGATTGAATATAGAGATTCAATTAACTTCTTACTCCTTGTTTGCTTGGTTTCTTATCAAAGGAATAAGCTAGCTTCTTTTTCTCTCTTTCCTAATATGTTAGTTGATCAAATTTGGTAAACCATCAAATGACCAATCAACACTTCTATTTATAGATTTTGCAAGACTTAGGGCACTTTGATCATTAAGACCAAACCTCCTCTTACCATGTGAAGCCCATGTGCTAGCACATGCACCCAACATGTCCACCATGTCACCCCATGTGTCCCTCATGTGCTCATGGGTTTCCCCATGGGTTTAACCCACCCGTTAATCTATCGGTTCGATCCACGAGTTTGGTTATTAAAATTAATTCAAATTAAATCTATTTACTTCATATAAAATTCATATTATATGTTGTATTAATTCTCGTATCCTCTTCATATTATACTCGTATAATATCTAGTATTATACACGTGATCATTCCGTATAATAATCATTTATTATCACACATAACCAATTGGTTATTAGGTTTTACTTTCCCTAACCCTTAGAGTTTTAAGTCCTCACGCGAAAACTTCATGAGCCATAACTGGATTATATATATATCTATGCTCATATATATATATATATGTTAAAGCAGTAAAAAGCATCAGATCACAAGGAATCTCACAGTGTATAGCGCTTGAGGCTTTAAACCACTTTTGAGGCTTGAAAACTTCGTTTCCATCGGTTAAAACTTGATATATTAGTATATATATGTATACAAGTGTTTAGGAAGAAAAATATCGTTATTTGGAGCACTTTAGGTAGGGTTAAGAGCTAAAATGGGCGAAATTACCTCTTTTTTCCCTTTCTTTTATGGCTGATGGGGGGTCTTATTTGTAGACAGTCAAAAATTTTCATTCCTATTACTAACCCTGCAGGATGACAAAATTATCTTTTACCTTCCAGAGATAACCCTGGAAGTCCAAATCATCACAGTAACCTCGGTGACAACACCGAAAGATCAAACTCAACCCCGGCGAGAACATCGGGATGTCAAGTCAAGCCCCGGTGACAACCCCGAATGGTACAAGAACCCCGACAACAACACCGGGAGATCAAAGTCAACCCCGACGATAATAATGGTATGTCAAGTCAAGCCCCGGAGACAACCTCGGGAGGTACAGAACCCCGACAACATTGAGAGATCAAATCAACCTTTGGAGATCAATTTAACCTCGGAGACAACCTTGAGGAAGAACAAAGTCGGCTGGGATTAAACCTCGGAGATAACCCCGAGAAAATAGTCGAGAACCTTGTTAGTCCTGGAGACAACCCCTAGAAGGGTAAAATGGTCATTTTATCGACTTGATGTCAAATCAAGTCAAAATTAAGCTAAATTGATGCAATGAGGGTCGGAAGAGCCATAACATCAATCCCGAGTAAAAACAGCACAAGATAGCTTAATGGATAGACTGCGAAGAAATGAAGATCTAATCATAGACCCATCTTTTTGGATTCAAAAAAGGTCAAATCCCATGTCCTTGTGTAGCTTTCAGAAAGGGCTTTCCGGAAAGGTATAGCACGCCTCAAAAAAACTCTCGAATTGAAAATTATGAAGGTTTGAAGTATACCTAGCGTTGGTCGAAGTGCACATACTTTGAGACAACTGGACCAATGGGAACGGGCCCCACTCGGGGAGCCGCACCTCTACTAGTGGCTACCGCAGGTAGACTTGCTACCAACTGGTTAATAAATATAACACGCCACCCTTGCAAAAAAAATTTAGAAAAAAGTAGAGAAACTCCGCCCATTTCGACCCTTAGCCCTACTTCTAGTACTCTAAATTTCAATTTTATTCTTCTAATACATTTGCATACGCATATTCTATGACATATCAAGTTTTAACCAGTGGAAACGGAGATTTGAAGCCCTCTAAGTGGCAAAAAGCCCATAGAGCTGTCCATTGTAAGTTTTTTTTACGATCAGAAACTATTTACTGCTTTATCGCATATATGTGAACGTGTATATCATGTTATAGCTTCTGGATTCTCCCGGATTCGAAATCTGTGGCCTTTTTAGCTTACTTTTTAGTGTATATAAGTTTTTCTTTGTTTGCACAGCCTGGATTGCTAATCCATGGCTTTTTACTACTTTTCTATATATATATATATATATATGCTATTTCGTTTGGCTTGGATTGCTAATTTGTGGTCTTTTCAGCTTTTTTTATATATATAACTGACTATAAATATATATACTAACATTCAATTTAGTCAGGCTTGGATTGTAAATCTGTGGCATTTACCGCTTTTATATATACTAACTCGGTTGGTCTGGATTGCTAATTCGTGACCTTTTCAGCTTTAATATATATATATATATATATACACACACACACACACACTAACTGTATATATTAATATTTCATTCAGTCCAGCCTAGATTAGAAATTCGTGGCTCTTTACCACTTATATATATATATATATATATATATATATATATATATATATATATATATATATATATATATATTTCTCAGTCGAGCCTGGATTAGAAATTTGTGGCTCTTTATAGCTTATATATATATATATTTACATTTCACAGTCGAGCTTGAATTGTAAATTCGTGGCCCTTTATAGCTTTTATATATATATATATATATATATATATATTCTTTATTCAATGTGATTAATTAACTGCTTTAATTATTCATTTGATATGAATCTGTGTTAATGTAAATTTTGTGGATTAGTTTCATCTAAATCTAGCCCTTTCTAACTTTCAAACGATTTAAGATCGGTCAAAACCAGAACCGGGAAGCTAGAATGGCTAAGATTTATTTAAATCTAGCTTTTTTTCTAGTTTTGTAAATATTCAAGCGACTACGCGATCCTAGATCAATATCTAGTGGGAGCGTGAAGCTTCGGCTACACGCATGCAAGGATTTAATTGATGAATCCTTTGTCTTGCGACGTCCAGAGTACAATTTT
This sequence comes from Panax stipuleanatus, assembly GCA_020205555.1. NCBI lineage: Eukaryota > Viridiplantae > Streptophyta > Magnoliopsida > Apiales > Araliaceae > Panax > Panax stipuleanatus. Next base: position 71,340 of record JAINUT010000932.1, read on the forward strand.
CATTTTATGTGAATATCTATGTTTTCTTTATCATTCTTTGTGAGCCTAAGAATCATGGGATTAATGATAAATCACATGGATCTAAATTCGATTTCCATGATGGACAACTTCATATTGTAAATACATCCTGCCAGTTTTTCTCTAAATGTAAATCAGATGGACCTTAAAATGGTTATCCTGATTTAAGGTCTCAACATAGTAAAATGTGGTTTGTAGTGTTAGGGTCACTTGGATGGCTGTCATGCCCATAAGAAGACCGACACTTGTATATACATGTTGTGGTTGAGGATGCTTCGCATCCCAACAATAAACATCCAAATCAAGCCGAATGCAGAATAAAATAAAATGGAAGTATCAAAAGGCTTCAATTCCTATGCGAGCGAAAGGGTTTGAAAACCATCTTTCAAAACGTCATTTTCATATCTTTATCTAAAATGGACTTTTCAAACAAATCAAGCCCTTCGTATATAGGTCCAAAGAAGCACAACACTACTCTCAAATCAAACACGTAGGCTCAATTAGTTCCAGAATACACACACATATTGCAAATAAAAAGGGAAAAATTGAAAAGATGCGGTAACCGTGTTTCACGGAATTCGGGGGGTGCCTGACACCTTCCCCCCGCTTAACCAAGCCCCTAAACTTTATGAATCTCAGTTTCAAGGCGAAGTTTTGACAGTGTCCAGTAATTGAGCCTACTTGAAAAAAAAACAAACAAAACTCAGTTGAGTAGGTACAACCATTTCAAATATACCAACTGGCAACTCTGTAAACCTTTCAAATCATCAACATGATACATGTTGGCCTTTTCCTAAAAATTTCACCCTTCATAAAATAGATAAGACAAACAAGGGTTCAAAACATAAAAAAATTAGGTAAAGGAAGATCTGTCCAAAGATTTTTCCCGACGTTGATAGGTGGCGACTCCCCTTGGGACAGTAGAGGGCTTAAGCCGCACTCAAATCTTTTCAAAAATTTCCTTTTTATCTGCATGTGTATGTATGCTGTGTTTTACATTGAATGGATGTGAATAAATTCTTTACTGCTTTATGTTAGTGCTTCGTACAATGTCATCATTTCATATGGTGCGACACGATGTATGTGAATGTATGCTATGTGATTCCTCCGCCAGGAGGCGAACCCATCGGTGATTTGATTACTAGACTCAAAGGAGATTAATCTTGCGAGGCTCAGGAAAGACACCACTCAGATATGCTCCAATTGAAAGATCGAATCAATTTCCCCTCGAGTAGATTGCAATGATCTGGGGACCTTCATACTGAAAAACTGCGAGAGTAGCCTAAGATAGATCAACCTCTGATTAACAAAATCTGAAGGGAAGCTTCTTCATGCCTTCCTATTTCAATTCAATGTAAATTTCAAGTTAAACAAATGTAAATATACATTTCATTGTAAATCCTGTCATACTATCCTGCCATCAAAACAACTGACCTTTGTTTTATATGATAAGATTAAAAAACCTCAAAAAAATTATAACACATTTGCATAGCATGCATCCTATTGATATATGCCTCAAAATTAACATACCTACTTTTATTATAGAAAAAAATTGGTCTAGTTAACAGATCAAAATCCAAAAAAGGCAGTAAGCCCATCTACAATCATGGCTTCAAGTGCCCAACCTGAATCCACCCCGGTCTTCCGAAAAGATTTCAAAGGACTAAAGAACTAGATAGCAGAATTAACTATTTTTCTCAAAGAGCAAAACAAAAGTCTTCAGGGTAAACAAACACCGGGTTAGCAGAATCATCCACACCCAGTAGCAGTTAGGATACCGGCAAGAAAGATACTCAGACTCCTGAGTGTTGGGTTTGTTTGTTACGCATACATGCAATCAAATTACATAATTAAGAGCAGAAGCGCGATAAATAAGGTTTTAAAAATTTTATACAAACCCCACTATAATCATGCTTTGTGTTCAATTATCAATAACAAAAAAGTAAGGATGAATCAGAATTATACCCCTGTAGAATCTAGCTTCCACAGGTACGAGTTCAACTCCATGCTTTCTTTGATCTCCTTGAATCTCTTGTATTGGCTCCTTCTTTTGATCAAAGTTAGCCACCCAAGTGTTTGGCCTCTAGAGGTGATCCACCAAGGAAGAGGAATTGCTCAAGAAGATGGGTGGTTGGCTAAACCCTTGTTATTATTCTATGTAGAAAAACTAGTACTCTCCAACTCTTGGAATAATGCATATCTTTTATATCTAATATAAGACTCCTCTTATAAAGATATTCGTTAACCCTACTAATCTAATTAGAATAGGGTTTCATTTAATTAATTAATTAAACTCTTTTAATTAATTAGGCTTCCCAACATATTGGGATTAATTAATTAAACTCCTTTAATTAATTTTCCTCCTAATCTCATTAGGAATAAGTGAGAGTACTAATATTAAATTAATTCTTAAACTCTTTTAGAATTTAAATAATAATAATTGTAATAATATTAATAAGACTCCTCTTACTAATTTATATTTAATATTTTCAAAATATTAAATAAAAAACATTAAGCTATTTAATTTATTCTATCACCATAGATTAAATTAACTACACTTAATGCATTATTATTATTATGCCATTATCTTCTTAAATAATTATTCTTCATATTAAACTGGTTATGAATAAATCAATTAGAACAATTCTAATCTTATTTAAATAAATAAATAAAACTAATAATTCATTTAAATAAATAACATTTATTATACAATATGGTTAAGCCTCCGTAGCGATCAACGATTTTCCAGATAATATAGATTTCAACATTAATCATAAAAGAACTTGTGAGTTAATAGTTACTGTACAATTCAATCCTTCCACCATACAATGTCCGAATTAAATATAAGACATGGATTTACTGTCAAGTCTCATTTTATTTTATTATATGTATTTCGATTAGAAAATACACAACTCCAAATAATACAAATTAGACACTCCTTTCTAATTTCATTCTGCCTTGGCCAAGGACTACTGGATTGTCATTTAACGAATCACATATGACATATCTCTTTTTTTTTTACTAAAAGTGGTAGATTCTTTATTGATCATTTATTATCTCCATATGTAACTCATTATAGCCAAGCATACCCTTTGATATACCCTGAGGGTCTTAAGGAATAAGTTCAAGTATAATTCATTACACACAAGATACCATGATAATCTCAAATCCAAAGAACACTTGAACTACTATCACATTAGGAATTTCTATTGACAGGCGAGCAAAACTCCATTAGGTATTCTATAGCGAGTCACATTCAATGAACTTATTCTCCAATAAGCACCTACATACTTGCTTTAGTGTCTCCACACAAATGATCATAAGATCAATCATCCTCATCCAATGAGCAAACAACATATGTATTTATGGAGATCAATCATACTTATCCAATGAGCAAGCATCCTTTTAGATCTATCTTTATAGATCTTTACCCCCAAAATATTAGATGTTTCTCCCAAGTCCTTTATGGAGAAGTGTTTAGATAACTAGATTTTAATCGACTATAGCATAGGAATGTCATTCCCTATCAGTAATATATCATCAACATATAATACAAGGAATGAAATAGCGCTCCCATTAACCTTCTTGTACACACATGGTTCATCCTCATTTTTGATAAAATCAAACTCTTTGATTGTCTCATCAAAACGAATGTTCCATCTACGAGAAGCTTTCTTCAATCCATAAATGGATCGTTGTAGCTTACAGATTTGATTTGTTCCAACCATTGAAACAAATCCCTCTGGCTGTGTCATATACACATCCTCCTCATGTTTCCTATTGAGAAAGGCCGTTTTCACCTCCATCTGCCAGATCTTATAGTCAAAATAAGCTGCAATTGCAAGAAAAATCTGAATGGCTGAAATGGGGCTAAAATTTGGGAAGATAAAAGATCTTACCGCCTTGGAAGCTGTTGCCGAGCATATTCAATCTGGAAGTTATGGGAGTATTCCATGGAGAGTACATAAGAATATAGAAGAAGAAGTGTCCTTAGCACTGCAAGGACATAATCAGAGGGGCGATTAGAGCAGTATGCCCATTTAAAGGAGGAACTATTCCCTTTTTCAAGCTCCAGCCCAACCTTCTAATTCTCCATTTCAGAAAACTGCGGAGGCCAGATGTCAGAGGGCGTTCACCCCTTTAAGGGATTCCTCGAGAATGTGCTAAAACTGTTGACAGCACTAAAGAAGATTGTTCAACTCCTTCCACTAACCAGTACCGGTAGACAGAATTTTGACCCAAGTAAGAAGTGTGTATACCATTCTGGATCTCCGGGCCATGATACACAAGATTGTTGGTCTCTCAAGGACAAAATTCAACACTTGATAAACAACGGAGAGATTATGGTGACCAAAGAATGGAGAAGGATCCAAATACCTCCGGTATGTCAGAGAGTCCACTTAATCAAGCACCAATAGTCTGAACAATTGGGAGTTTTAATAAAGGCAGTTCCTGATGGAACAAAAAATAAAGTCCTTTAAGGAATAGATTGGTCAGTTAGCAAATTTGGTCGTGTATCAACATCAGATAACCAGGTAGCTGATAAATCATACCAACCAGCCTGAATCAAGTCCTCCTACATCTGAAATTAGCACCATTGCTATGAGGGATCATTACTGATTTCATGAGCATGAACCCTGGGCCGACGAGGTGGCTAAGAAAGAGAAGTTTCAAGCTGATAGGGAGTTCGCCTTCTAGAGGAACTTCACTAATTTAAACCAGCCGATGAAAGAAATCCTCTGGATGCTGATCAATGAGGGAATGGTTACAGATTTGTTACCCCCAGTAACACTCGATCCAAAAAATTCAAGCCTGACAGGATCTGTCTGTATAATTCCAATGCGCTCGATCATAACATCGAGGATTGTTGGAGACTTCGTCACCTGATTCAGAATCTGATTAAAAGTGGTGAGCTGATAAAAGGAAATCAAGATTATAGCCTCCTCAATGAAGAAGCACTCTTTATTCCCATGGCATAGAATCAGGAAATAGTGGCTATTATTTCATGTGAGAAGGATCTAGCCATGGCACCCCTGATACTGCAAGGAAAAGGGGTCCAAGAAGTACAAAATCCAGTAAAGTGGTGACGCCCGAGCCTTTAATATTTCCCTTTAGGCCATAATATCCTATTGTCAGCCTGAAGAGAGTCCCACGAAACTATGGGAATGATGAAGGTTCAACCTCAAAAATCATTGCCATTGTACTAGAGGAGAATCCATTATACATGCCTCAGTAGGTGATCAATTCAGTCATCAAAGCTAAAGGGAAAATGGCTGAAGACAAAATCAAAGAATTCCTCAGCAAAATGGGGCATAATGAGATCAAGGTGGTGCAAAGCTTGAAGGAAGCACCCAAGCAGGTATCCAACCTGGATCTGGTCTTATCCTCGGTGGATCATCGTAACATTCTGGTGAAAGTACTAGAGGAAACCCATCTGCCAAAGATGGTAGATACTGAGAAGTTCCATCACGTGGCAGAGCACATTTTCAATAGTAATGTGATATCTTTCACTGACGATAATGTACCCGCAGAGAGGATGGGTCATTGCAAGTCACTGCACATCGCTGTGATGTCATCAGGGTATGTGATCGGAGGTGTGCTGATAGATAGAGGATCGTCCCTAAACATCTGTCCCTATGATACCTTGGAGAGAATAAAGATCAACCCAAGCCGGATCCGTTCCAGTCATGTAGTTATCCGAGCTTTAGATGGGTCTCGTCGAGAAGTTGTGGGAGAGATTGAGCTTCCACTGGAAATTGGTCCCCATACTTTCTATGTATCCTTCGAAGTACTCAACATTACCACCAGATACAATTTATTGCTGAGAAGGCCATTGATCCACATGGCAGGAGTAGTTCCATCCACCCTCCATTAGCAGCTCAAGTACATTATTAATGGCAACCAAATCACGGTGAATGCAGAACCAGAATACCATGTCTGCATACAGGGAGACATGCCGATGATCAGTCTGGATGAAGGGATTGAACATATAAGTTTTCAAGCATTAGAGGTGAGCAATATTCAGTACCTCCCTGTTGGGGCACTAGTTTTGAAACCAAAAGTCTCTTCTGAAGTAATGACGCTTGGGCAGGAGTTGGTATCTTTGGGTTTCCGCCCTGGAGAATGGTTAGGAAATAATCAACAAGGAATCAAGAGTCCATTGCAAATCCCGAGCCAATCAGGGAAGGACGGATTGGGCTATTCATCCGGATCAAACCATCTGAACCCAAACAAACATTCAAAGGTTTCTGCTTCCACTATACTACTGCCAAACCCCACTGATGCCGAATTTGTGAAGCCAATGAGGAAGATTCCTGCTGTTGTGTCACCCATGTTGTTTCCTCCAGTCATACCAATAAGTGAGAGAAAAGCCCCAAAGCCTGATGGGGAAAGCAAAAAGGGGAAAGAAAAGTTCCTGCACGAAGGACGAGACATATTTGCTAACATGTATTTTCTGATGCACTATGAAGGTATAAATGATGATATCCCAGACAGTGATGATGAAGATCATATCCGAATTCCTCACATCAAGAAGGGGAAGGGTGGCAGTTCAAAGAAGAATCCAGGCCCTGATCTGGAAGATGTCTCAGTCGTCATCAAAGATGAGACAGATGAGCACAAATCCTTTATCCTCCCTATTCATGAGGACTTGAAATTGGATAATTGGAGCAGCCTCCCATGTCAAATTCAAAAAGGGTAAAAGGGCAGAGAGTCCATCTGCCCTGAAATGTGGTTTCATTTACTGCTTATTTTACTGCACAGCTATAACAGTAATTTTTGTCATACTTTTGCTAAATGCTTTGTATGTTTAAACAATCTCATATATTAAAGTGAAAGCATTTTGTTTTTAGGACTCCATAATTGGATTTGTTTATCAGTGCTGATGAGATGCCAAACTGTGACACTGTCACAGTGACTACAACTTTGATGTAGAACTGAACTTTAACTTGATAGAAATTGATTAAGAGGAGATAAATGACTATGAGGTGCCCGAGGAGATCAAAGAATGGGTCAAAGACAAACTCAAACCAAACCTTGATCAAACAACCACTGTCAATATTGGAACCTCAGAAAACCTCAAAGAAATCTAGATAGGCCTAGACCTCACCCAAGACCAAAAAGCCGACCTGATTAAAATCTTAACACAGTTTCAGGATATATTTGCATTGTCGCATTAAGTTATGGTTGGCTTGTCTACTAACATTGTCATCCATCGACTCCCAATCAAAGATGGATTCAATCCAGTCAAGTAGAAGCTCAGACGATTGAAACCCGAATGGTGCTTAAAAGTTAAAGAAGAGGTTGTCAAGCAATTCAAAGCCGGTATCATAATTATCTGAACTTACCCGGAGTGGTTGTCGAACATAGTTCCCGTGCCTAAGCCTGGAGGGAAGGTATGATTATGCGTGGATTAAAGGGATTTGAACAAAGCTTGCCTCAAGGAAAATTTCCCGATACCTTTCATCCACATCTTGATAGATAATACAACACAATATAGCATGTATTCTTTCGTGGATTGCTTTGCTGGTTACCATCAAATTATGGTGGCTGAAGAGGACAGGGAGAAAACATCTTTCATCACTCTATGGGGAACCTTTTATTATAGATGTTTATCATTCGGCCTCATTAATGCTGGGGCCACATATCAGCGAGACATGATGGCCCTATTTCATGACATAATGCATAAGGAGATAGAGGTTTAAGTGGATGACATCATTGTCAAATCCCAAAATGAGGAAGATCACATCAACCATCTTAAGAAGCTGTTCAACAGGTTGCGTAAGTACAACCTCAAGCTAAATCCTGCCAAATATGATTTTGGTGTCAAATCTGGCAAGTTGTTGGGATTTTTGGTAAGCAATACCGCCAAGATTAAAGCCATCACGGAGATGCCCATACCTCGAATAGAGAATGAGATACACGGGTTCCTAAGGAGGATCAATTTTATAAGGCGGTTCATTTCCCAGCTCATAGCAACTTGTGAACCCATCTTCAAGCTACTAAGGAAGAATTCCTCCATGAAATGGAATGAGGATTGCCAAAAAGCTTTCCTTGCCATCAAAAATCAGCTGATCGAAGCGCCTGTCTTGGTGTCCCCGAGGGATAAAGTTCCCCTATTTATGTACTTGTCCGTCAATGCCAACGCAATGGGCTGTATGATGGGACAGAAAGATGATAGTAGCAAGGAGAGAGCTATCTACTACATCAGCAAAAGATTCAGCAACAGCGAATAGAAGTACACACTAATTGAGAAGACATGTTGTGCATTAGCATGGGCCTCCATGTGGTTACAACATTATCTGCATAGGCACACGACCTATCTCATATCCCGAATTGATCCACTAAAGTACGTACTCAACAAGACAATATTAAATTGTCAATTATCCAAATGGCAGTTGATACTTCAATAATTCGACATTGTCTTTCTGACTCAGAAGTCCATCAAAGGTCAGGGCATTGCAGATCAACTAGCCGAAGCATCGTCCGGAGGTTTTGAGCCTTAGGAAACTTTTTTTCGGATGATGGAATCATGGCAATTCAACAAATACCTCAGGAGAATACAGTCCAACCCTGGAAAATATATTTTGATGGACCGGTGAACATGGAAGGTGTTGGAGTTAGGGCAGTCATTGTCTCTGGTACAGGAGAATAATATCTTGTGGCTACCAAGCTGCGGTTTGTTAACACCAACAACACAACTGAGTATGAAGGCTGTATAATGGGGTTGAATCTAGCCCAATCCATGGGTAACTAGAGTCTATTATTCTTTGGATATTTTGAGTTGGTTATCAGGCAAACCACTGGGGCATATCATACCAAAGAATTGCATATGCTGCCTTATTATCGGCAAGTTGTCATGATGTCCACAGAGTTTGAAGAGATAACCTTCATCCACATCCCTCAAGGAAGGAACGACTTCGCAGATGCATTGGCAACTTTGACTTCCCTGATCCACATATCTAGTTGGAGGAGAATTCCCAACATCAAATTCATAAACCAAAATGCCCCGACATATAGGAATTACATTGGAGAAGTATCAGATGAAATACCTCCTATAAAACAGTCTTAATATCAAGACATCAAGGAATATCTCAGAGATGGATCTACACCTGCTGGGGCAAGCCAAGAAGAAATGAAGCGGATTCATAAGATGGCTATGAAGTTTTATCGAAGCAGAGACGCACATGCTGGAATAGGCCTTTTAAGATGCCTCGATAAAGAGCAAGCCCAGATATTACTAGATGAAGTCCACGGTGGAGTCTGTGTTCCACACATGAGCAGTTATTTACTGGCCAAGAAGATATTAAGAACAGGGCATTACTGGATCTTTCTCAAAGCTGACTGTGATGATCACGTCAGGAGATGCTACCAATGCCAAGTCCACGTAAAGGCTATTCATGCTCCTCCAAATGAGCGGCACAATATGAGTTCGCCATAGCCTTTCTCCATGTAGGGAATGGATGCGATTGGGCCCATAGAACCCAAAGCCAACAACAGACATCGATTCATCTTCACCATGATCGATTATTTCACGAAGTGGGCTAAAGCTGCCTCTTTTCCTAAAGTCACCAAGGAGGTAATCATTGGTTTCATCAGGAATAATGTCATCTGTCGATATGGACAGCCGGAGGTGATCGTCTCTGACAACGCAAAGAACCTAAACAATAGGATGATGAGAGATTTATGCAGCAGGTTTCATATCAAGCATCTCAATCTCGTCATCTACCGACCCAATTTGAATGGAACTGTCGAAGCGGCCAATAAGAACATCAAGAAGATCATGCAGAAAATGTCCGCCAATCACAAAGGATGGCCTGACCTGTTGCCTCTGACTCTCTTAGCATACCGGACGTCAATGCGTACCTCTATTAAGGCTACCCCTATTCATTGGTCTATGGCATGGAAGCAGTCCTTCCCATAGAAGTAGAAATGGAGTCTCTAAGAGCATTAATAGACGCTCAGATGGAGGAAGAGTAGTGGCTGCAAAAGCTGTGACGCCCCCAGAATAGGTCGAGTCAACCCAACCCATTCTGAGTCGCCAAATACATGGTACAGAATTCAAATACAAACTTTATATCACACGGTCGTGCAAAATACGACCACACAACTGTGAGTGTCAATACAAATATGTAAAAAATATTAAGATTCAAACTAAGTCCTCATTATAATTATTATAACACTATTTATCAGAAATAGTGAGGACTACTACTGCTCTAACTCGGACCATCACTCTGTCCCCCGACTAGTTCCCGCGACATTCTCATTTCCTGAAGAGGACAACAGATGAAAAGGGTGAGCTCAACTAGCTCAGTAAGAATATTATGACTAAGATAATGGAAAATAAATTATCGTTAGCCTTCAATAAATCAGATAAAATATAATGGACAACCAATCTTAGATCAATATTCGCAGCGAAAATAACAATTCATTAGAAGAGTTAAGTAGAGAATGAAGTCTACTATCTTCTATGATTTAAAAGTCCATCATCAATATTTTATCCCTGTAACATCAATTAATATACATCTCGAATCAATATTCATCTTTGCACTAAAGGCCAAAGATATTCATTTGTATCATCAGTGGTCATGTTCATCTCAACACCTGTCATCTTTGCACTACGGCCAAAGATATTCATCAGGTAATCATTCATCTTTGCTCTACAGGCCAAAGATATTCAGTTATATCACCACTTAGAACTGAGGATGATGAAAAATCATATAAATAACGAATCCAGTGAAATAAAGGAATATTAAGGATTCGTATTTTAGTTTATCAAAGTTCAAGAATATTCCATAATAATACTTTGTGGAGCAAAATTCAAGAATCAAGCTCAAAACTTAGATCCATTCAAAGATATGAACCTTAACAAGCAATTTGGACAAACAAAAGAAAATTTTATTTTTTTGTGAATAGTGCCGTATACGTGAATAGTGTTGTATACGTGAATAGTAACCCCGACGGAAAAAGTAAGAATTTCATAATAAAATCCATGCCAATATTTTGGTATAATGATATTGAAAAGAATAACATCATTTATGAAAGAAAATAACATCCCTTACCTCAAAAGAATAGTACCTCTGACTGGAATATCGGATATAATATCGAAGGAAACTTGCACTGAATACTAACACTCAAAGTATTGAAATACTCACAAAAATACGCTCGATATTATAGAGAGAGAAAACTTCTGATTCTAGTGTGATTTTCAATTCTAACCTAAGCACCCTATTTATAGGAAAAGCGTAGGATGCCAAAGGAGACTAAAATAATAAAATATTATTATTTTCAAAAATTTTCCGCCGCCTGGCGGCTAAAAAAATTTCAACAAAAGTGGGGCCCACCCATTAAAAAAAATATTTATTTTCTGAAACTTCAATAATTCATAACAAATAGCCCCTTTGTCAGAAAAATACAAATTCTATGTCCTTCCATAGAAAATTTAATTCTCTACAACTTTGCAGAAGGAAGTTTTTCCAAATTCCAAACATAAATTATCCGAAATCCATAAACAGATGATTTCTCACACCAAAATATTGACAAAAACTCATCAGCGCCAATTCCTTCTTTAATATCCACAAAATAAATATTTCCTTATCATATAAATCAATAATTAATTATTCACAAATAATATTACAGAACTACAATATTGACAACCAAGTCGTTCCCAAGAAAGAGGGAGCCTTCCGATAAGGACTTCTCCTTACTGGCGCGCAATTAAATAACCCCTCCTAGACAGAACTTCCTTAGACATTGTCAATAATGCTATCTAATAATATGAATTATTGAGTTGATAATGTGAAATACTGTGCAGTGACAATTATTGAATCAATAATACCAAAATATCAACTGTAGCCATTATTGAATCAATCATATAAAATAGCAACGTAGCAATTATTGAGTCAATAATATAAAATATCAACGTAGCAATTATTGAGTCAATAATATAAAATATTGAACAGTAATTACTGTAACAATAATTGAGTAAGTGCATTCTCACGTAAGACTCAATAATTCAAAATACTGTGCAATACCGTATGCTACTGTGTAACACCGCGTATCACTGTATTTTAACCACCAGGTATTTCAACAGTACTAACGGTAACAACTACGCCGTTATTTTGTAAAAAAGTTGTTTCTGTCGCTTTCTATATCCGACAGTTATTCTGTTGTGGGGTCCACAAATAGCTGCGCCGTCGTACGAATATTCCGCGACAACAAGAATATTCCACGACCAAACGAATATTCCCCGACAACCAGAATATTTTATAACTACTTGCTCATTTTAAAATATTCGCACATTTCACCCATAACTTTCATATTTATCAAATCAACACCTTATTATTCGAAATAATATATAAAGAAAATTAAATCTTTATTCATAAAAATTGGGGTCTTACAACCTCCCCTCCCTATGAAATTTCGTCCTCGAAATTGACGTACGTACCTGGTATGTCGAAAAGGTGAGGATACCTCGCTTTCATTTCCGATTCCAATTCCCACGTCATTTCCCCAATCGCATGGTTTCTCCACAAAACTTTAACTTGAGGTATAATTTTCGAGCGTAGGACATGCTCCTTCCTATCCAAGATCTTGACAAGTACCTCCTCGTACGTTAAATCTTCGGCTATCTCGTCTGGTTCTAACTCAATAATGCGGTTTGGATCCTTCACATATTTATGTAACACGAATATGTGAAACACGTTATGAACACGAGACATGCTTGGAGGTAAAGCGAGTCTATTGGCCACATTTCCTATTCGGTCAAGAATCTCAAATGGACCAATGAATCGTGGGTTGAGCTTTCCTCTCTTCCCAAACCTCGTAACTCCTTTCCACGGAGCAATACGTAACAATACATGGTCCCCAACGTTAAATTCCATGTCCTTTCGATGAAGATCCGCATAACTCTTTTGTCGATCTTGTGCTGTTTGTATACGTTGTCGGATTATTTGGATATTTTCTGTAGTCATACGTACCAACTCCGGTCCCAACAATGTCGTTTCACCCACCTCGTTCCAACATACTGGAGAGCGACACTTTCTCCCATACAATGCCTCGAGGAGCCACGCCTATACTTCCCTGATAACTGTTGTTGTAAGAGAATTCCACCAATGGTAAATACTTATCCCAACTCTCTTTGAAGTCTAGAACACAAAGTCTCAATAGATCTTTAAGAGTTTGAATAGTTCTTTTCGATTGTCCGTCCGTTTGAGGATGATAAGCCGAACTGAATCGTAAATTCGTGCCCATAGCTTTCTGCAAACTGATCCAAAATCGTGAAGTAAATCTGGGATCACGATCAGAAACTATGGATACTGGCATGCCATGCAATCTCACAATCTCATTCACGTACATATGAGCAAGTCGTTCAAGGGAATAGTTCTCTCGTATCGGTACGAAATGTGCAGACTTGGTTAACCTATCAACAATAACCCAAATTGCATCTATGCCTTGAGAAACCTTAGGAAGACCCGTAACTAAATCCATTGTAATGTGTTCCCACTTCCATTCCGGAATCTCCAGTGGTTGCAATGGACCCTTTGGCACTTGATGCTCCGCCTTTACACGTTGACAAGTTAAACATCTCGAGATAAATTCCGCGATCTCTCTCTTCATATTGCTCCACCAAAATGTATGTCGAAGATCATGATACATTTTAGTACTCCCAGGATGGATTGCAAACGGTGTGTTGTGTGCCTCCCTCATAATTCTATGCTTTAAGTCAAAATCGTTAGGAACACAAAGTCTGGAGTTGACTCGAAGTATTCCTTCTTCATCGATTCTTGCTTCTGGAATGGCACCTTCTTCTTCATCTTCATCAGCTCCGCATCCGTAGCTTGAGCAACTTTAACTTTATCAATCAAAGCTGGTTCTACTCGTATATTTGACATCATTGCACTTGTTCCCACATATGATCTTCTACTCAACGCGTCAGCTACCACGTTCGCTTTTCCAGGATGGTATTGGATGGTATGATCGTAATCTTTCAACAGCTCAAGCCAACATCGTTGCCGCATGTTGAGTTCCTTCTGAGTGAAGAAATATTTAAGGCTCTTATGATCCGTATAAATCTCCACTTTCTCTCCGTACAAGTAATGTCTCCAGATCTTCAACGCGAAAACGACAGCTGCCAACTCTAGATCATGAGTAGGATAATTCCTCTCATATTCTTTGAGTTGTCGCGAGGCATAGGCTATGACTTTCCCATGTTGCATGAGAACACATCCTAACCCTTTGCCCGAAGCATCGCTGTAGATAACAAATCCATCCGAACCAGATGGTATTGTCAGAACAGGTGCCGAGATAAGTCTTCTCTTGAGCTCTTGGAAGCTTTTCTCGCATTCCTCGCTCCAAATGAATTTTGTATCTTTCCGAGTCAACTGAGTTAATGGAGTAGCGATTCGAGAAAATCCCACTACGAATCTCCTATAATAACCAGCTAAGCCTAGAAAGCTTCGTACTTCGGTCACAGACTTAGGTTGCTCCTAGCTTTGTATTGCTTCAATCTTCGCCGGGTCAACAGATACTCCACATTTCGATACCACGTGCCCAAGGAATGCTACTTCCTCAAGCCAGAACTCGCATTTCTTTAACTTGGCGTATAGCTTGTTCTCACGAAGCTTTTGAAGTACCAACTTCAAATGGTGTTCATGATCTTCACGGCTTTTAGAATAGATGATGATGTCATCAATAAAGACAACAACGAATTGATCCAAATACTCTTTAAATACACGGTTCATCATATCCATGAAAGCAGCAGGAGCATTAGTCAATCCAAAAGACATGACTAAGAACTCATAATGCCCGTACCGTGTTCTGAAAGCAGTCTTTGGAATATCCTCAGTTTTAATCTTCAGCTGATGATATCCAGAACGAAGATCGATCTTTGAAAAGAACTGTGCTCCTTGCAACTGGTCGAACAGGTCATCAATACGAGGTAACGGATACCTATTCTTGATGGTGACATGGTTCAACTCCCGATAGTCAATACAAAGTCGCATACTCCCGTCTTTCTTCTTTACGAATAAAACAGGAGCACCCCAAGGAGACGTACTAGGACGAATAAAACCGATGTCTAACAATTCTTGTAATTGGATGTTTAACTCCTGAAGTTCAATAGGAGCCATTCGATATGGGGTTTTAGAAATGGGCTTTGTACCGGGCTCAAGGTCAATAAAGAATTCAATTTCACGTTCTGGGGGTAGACCGGGAAGTTCTTCAGGAAATACATCAGGAAATTCATTAACAACGGAAATATTATTCAAATCTGATGTATTCTGGTTTAGATCAGTGACATGAGCTAAGAAAGCTTGACATCCGTTTTTCAATAAACGAATAGCCTTGGGATTTGAAATGATATTTACTGATTTTAGTGGTTTGGTGGTTTGAATTCGCACAACAAGTTGATTAGGAATATGAAAACTAACAACCATACGAAAATAATCAATTCTGTCATGGTAATTGGTTAACCAGTCAATTCCTAAAATCACGTCAAATGCAAGTATTTTCAAAGATATAAGATCAACAGGTAAGGTAAGGGTACCAATCTGAATCAAGCAAGATTTGTAAACTATGGATGTAACAAAAGTTTCTCCTAACGGAGTTTCAACAGATAAGTCAAAGTCTAATTTATCAGAAGTCAAGTTCAAACGTTGGGCACAAGCAGGTGAAATAAAGGAATGGGTAGCACCGGTATCTAACAAGGTGTAAACTTCGCAAGAGTTTATGATCAGCTTACCCGTAATCACCTCGTGTGGATTCCTGGCGTTTTGGGCTTTCACGACAAATGCTCTTCCAGGAATCACCGATTTTGACTTGTTTGCAACCACCTTTGGAATCACCACCCCCACTGAATTTGGTTTCGCAACAGGACAATCTCGAGCTATATGTCCTTCTTTTCCACAGTTATAGCATCCTTTGAATTGTTGTGGGCAGTTTGGGCTGATATGTCCCTCTTTCCCACATTTATAGCATACGACCGGTGGTCGTTCTCCTCCCCTCGAAATAGTTAATGCTGGTGCTGATGTCGACGTCTTTACGTTCTCATTATTGTACCTTCTCTTCTTGAAATCTCCTCCCGATTCGCTTCTTCTACTATCATGGCCACGATTACCACCGGAGTGGTTACCGTTTCTGTCATACTTTTCTCCTCGCTGGTTGTCATTGCTCTGATGACTGCTGCTACCGGTTCGACCTTGGTTGTGGTCATTATCTCGTTTAACAACTGGGCCCTGTTCACTACATCCGAATATAGAGAAAATTTATGAGAAATGAGGTATTGACGTATTTCGGGTTTCAAACCTCTTAGAAACATACGCGTCATACGTTCCTCATTCTCCACCAAATGAGGTGCAAACCTGGACAGCTCCGCGAACTTAGCCTCGTACTGGGATACCGTCATGTTATTTTGCTCGAGTCTGATAAACTCTACCTCCTTCATATGACGACTACTTTCAGGAAAGTACTTGTCATTGAACAATTTTTGGAACGCTTCCCAAGACATCTTAAGTGCGGCAGGCTGGGTACGCTTCACGGATTCCCACCAGTAATCTGCCTCTCCACGGAACATAAACGTGGCGAATGGAACCTTCTGTTCCTCTGTACATCCCAAGACATCAAATATCTTGGTAATTTGTTTAATCCACGTCTCCGCCTTGATCGGATCTGGCTTTCCCAGAAACTCTGGTGGTCCCAATTCTTTGAACTGCTTGGCAGTAATAATTCGCGAGTTATTATTATCTCCACCTGTATGTTGCACACGAGTCTCCCTCGTCTGGTTTTGCATGAACTGCAAAAAACTTCTAAACATCTCATCGTTTATCGTCTGACCAGCGTTGTTTTCAGGATGAACATTGCCTTCTTGTTGCACGTTCTCCTGGTTAGTGATTAAAGGTGTCTCCACGGTCTCATTCACTTCGTTGTTAACATTCTCAGCTGCCATTCCCAAATACTGCCATAAAACAAGGGTTAATTAAACAAATCAACATATCACATATTAACCCTATGCTCCGACTGACCAATTAAATACCACATAAGCTTAGGTAGGACACACTAGCGAAGGATTTACTCGTCTCTCCCCTCCTAGTTCTATTCCCCGATCTCCGCTAGAGATCATATCCCTAAGCTCTGATACCAACTGTGACGCCCCCAGAATAGGTCCAGTCAACCCAACCCATTTTGAGTCGCCAAATACATGGTACAGAATTAAAATACAAACTTTATATCATACGGTCGTGCAAAATACGACCACACAACTGTGAGTGTCAATACAAATATGTAGAAAATATTAAGATTCAAACTAAGTCCTCGTTATAATTATTATCACACTATTTATCAGAAATAGTGAGGACTACTACTGCTCTAACTCGGACCATCACTCTGTCCCCCGACTAGTTCCCGCGACATTCTCATTTCCTGAATAGGACAACAGATGAAAAGGGTGAGCTCAACTAGCTCAGTAAAGAATTTTATGACTAAGATAATGGAAAATAAATTATCGTTAGCCTTCAATAAATCAGATAAAATATAATGGACAACCAATCTTAGATCAATATTCGCAGCGAAAATAATAATTCATTAAAAGAGTTAAGTAGAGAATGAAGTCTACTATCTTCTATGATTTAAAAGTCCATCATCAATATTTTATCCCTGTAACATCAATCAATATACATCTCGAATCAATATTCATCTTTGCACTACAGGCCAAAGATATTCATTTGTATCATCAGTGGTCATGTTCATCTCAACACCTATCATCTTTGCACTACGGCCAAAGATATTCATCAGGTAATCATTCATCTTTGCTCTACAGGCCAAAGATATTCAGTTATATCACCACTTAGAACTGAGGATGATGAAAAATCATATAAATAACGAATCCAGTGAAATAATGGAATATTAAGGATTCGTATTTTAGTTTATCAAAGTTCAAGAATATTCCACAATAATACTTTGTGGAGCAAAATTCAAGAATCAAGCTCAAAACTTAGATCCATTCAAAGATATGAACCTTAACAAGCAATTTGGACAAACAGAAGAAAATTTTATTTTTTTGTGAATAGTGCCGTATACGTGAATAGTGTTGTATACGTGAATAGTAACCCCGACGGAAAAAGTAAGAATTTCATAATAAAATCCATGTCAATATTTTGGTATAATGATATTGAAAAGAATAACATCATTTATGAAAGAAAATAACATCCCTTACCTCAAAAGAATAGTACATCTAACTGGAATATCGGATATAATATCGAAGGAAACTTGCACTGAATACTAACACTCAAAGTATTGAAATACTCACAAAAATACGCTCGATATTATAGAGAGAAAACTTCTGATTCTGGTGTGATTTTCAATTCTAACTTAAGCACCCTATTTATAGGAAAAGCTTAGGATACCAAAGGAGACTAAAATAATAAAATATTATTATTTTCAAAAAATTTCTGCCGCCTGGCGGCTAAAAAAGTTTTAACAAAAGTGGGGCCCACCCATTAAAAAAATATTTATTTTCTGAAACTTCAATAATTCATAACAAATAGCCCCTTTGTTAGAAAAATACAAATTCTATGTCCTTCCATAGGAAATTTAATTCTCTACAACTTTGCAGAAGGAAGTTTTTCCAAATTCCAAACATAAATTATCCGAAATCCATAAACAGATGATTTCTCACACCAAAATATTGATAAAAACTCATCAGCGCCAATTCTTTCTTTAATATCCACAAAATAAATATTTCCTTATCATATAAATCAATAATTATTTATTCACAAATAATATTACAGAACTACAATATTGACAACCAGGTCGTTCCCAGGAAAGAGGGGGGCTTCCGATAAGGACTTCTCCTTACTGGCGCGCAATTAAATAACCCCTCCTAGACATAACTTCCTTAAACATTGTCAATAATGCTATCTAATAATATTATTCAAATAATATGAATTATTGAGTTGATAATGTGAAATATTGTGCAGTGACAATTATTGAATCAATCATACCAAAATATCAACTGTAGCCATTATTGAATCAATCATATAAAATAGCAACGTAGCAATTATTGAGTCAATAATATAAAATATCAACGTAGCAATTATTGAGTCAATAATATAAAATATTGAACAGTAATTACTGTAACAATAATTGAGTAAGTGCATTCTCACGTAAGACTCAATAATTCGAAATACTGTGCAATACCGTGTGCTACTGTGTAACACCGTGTATCACTATATTTTAACCACCTGGTATTTCAACAGTACTAACGGTAACAACTACGCCGTTATTTTGTAAAAAAGTTATTTCTGTCGCTTTCTATATCCGACAGTTATTCCGTTGTGGGGTCCACAAATAGCTGCGCCGTCGTACGAATATTCCCCGACAACAAGAATATTCCACGACCAAACGAATATTCCCCGACAACCAGAATATTTTATAACCACTTGCTCATTTTAAAATATTTGCACATTTCACCCATAACTTTCATATTTATCAAATCAACACCTTATTATTCGAAATAATATATAAAGAATATTAAATCTTTATTCATAAAAGTTGGGGTCTTACAAAAGCGGTACCACCAGTTGTCCTTGATAGATGAAAAGAGGGCTACAACCATTTTCCACGAGCAGTTATATCAGCAGAGGATTGCTCGATCATACAACAAGAAAGTCTGAATCTGGCAATTTAAAGAAAATGACTTGGTATTGAAGAAATTCCTGGCTAATCAAGATGAAGCCAAAGGAAAGTTCGCCTAGTATTGGGAAGGTCCTTTCATTGTCAAAGAAGTGTTGACAGGAGGAGCTATCAGATTGTAAGAGATGGACGGAAGTGAATTTCCTAACTCATCAACTCAGACACCGTGAAAAGGTACTGTGTCTAAAACACATGCCTACCATAATCTTGGTCCTGCGAATCGATCAAATCAGTTCGAGTTTTCACTAGAAGACCGAACTACGAATGACTTGATCTCCCTCCGCCCGGGAGAACGTAGGCAGCCATTCCTGGTGTGGTCAAACCAAACAAAAATTTTGAAAAAACCCATCAAACCAAACTCAAAAGAGACACTTCTCAAACCTCTCACGCAAAATTTGAACTATGAATTACCTGATCTCACTCCACTCGGGAGTACGTAGGCAACCATTCATGGTGTGGTGTGACCTTTAAAGAAAGAACAAAAACCCAAAAAGAACCAGTCCCAAGACACCAAAGTCCTATAAAACCAAATACTATCAAGTCTCCTTGGTCAAAAGGCCCTTCTGAGATATTCTCCGACATCTCACTGTCTATCCATCAAGGAGAAGCTTGTGATACATCAACAACAGCCAGTTATAAAAGAAGTGGTAATCACTCATCAATGACAATACATATCCAACAGGGAAGTGAATCAAAATATATTTCTCTGATATATAATACTATTTAATATATACATGGTGTCTTGTACATGACAAAAATGGCTGATCTAGTATGTGCAGGAAAAATAAAGCTAGTCTATGAACCGTGGACAAGCGGGATAGCAGTGCCAACATGGCATCCCACTCTGAAGATGGAGGAGTAGCTGCAAGCTCAATACCCCCAGTCTCCATACTAGCAAGACCATCCACAGCCATCTGCATAGTGCTGCTGTGACCATCTATAAAAGTGCTCATATCTGTAACCAGGCTGTGGGTATACGATCTGAATGCCGTACTGTCCGCCAAATATATATCCCGGGTAGCTATAGCCTCATCCCTCTATATATAAGAGGCATCCCGGTTAACTAAGACCTCCTCAATCTCCTCAAAAGCTACATCTCATGTATATCGAGCCTCGTCTCTCTCAACCAATGCCGCATCCCGAGTAGCTCGAGCCTCGTCTCTAATGGTAAAGTTGTATCCTTGCTAGAAAGGGCTGTCAACATCAACGCCCTAGACTGATCTCTCTCTAAAGTCATCCAATCTAGTGAATCAACCATAGCTGGATCGGTCCCAGCAGGAATGCTCGGAGGGTCACTAATAAAAGTCGCTGTTAAGCCGATAAATAGATCATCCTCCGTGGGAGAATCAAGATCCTCCATAGGCTCCTCCTCATCTGAATCAATACTCGGAGCTGACTGGATAGCCGCAGCTAATGAAATATCGGACTCCAACCAAGTCGAATACTCTGGGGATCGATCTAGATGACTAGTAGAGAAATCAGCCCTTTCCCTATGAGTCCAACACTCATAAATCCTGATCAGGTTAGCAGATAACAAAGATGAAGCTGATATCCACTGATCCATAGCCCCCTCAAACTGGTGGAGGCTTTGAAATTGATTAAACTGACCCATGACTGCCAATGGATGGTAAGTTCACCCCTCTCAATCCTTCTAGGGTCAAGTAATCCATGCCAACTGCATGAGTGATGAAGTTGTAAGGGGAGACAAGCCCTGAGCATGGTAAGATCGAAAAGGGATGCTCAATATCTGATAAAAAGGCCAACCATATCGTTACATCTGAACACTCCGTTGGCTGGAAAGAGTAGGACATGGCTATCTCATGGGTAAAGCAGTACCCATGGTGTCTGAAGGTGCCAATCGGACTCAAGTGTGCCATGAACCACACATACAACAGAATAGAGCTACCTCTAAAAACCCCTCTGGATGGGTACTGCAAAATATAGCTGACCTTAAGGTCTCGACTAATACCATCGGCAAAATCGTACCACCCTGTCTAAGGGAACGAACCACTCCCATCAAGCCAATAACCAAGTGGTCCAAATATAGTGGCATGTATACATAAGCCATGACGCACATCAGCAAAATGTCTACACGGGCAAACTACCACTCATCTGCAAGAATAATGAAATCTCCAGAATATCGCTCGTAGCTGTCTAGCCGGCCAAAGCGATTGATCAGAAAGTCAATGAAAATCATATGTCATGCAATGATATCCTCATTGATGAATCTGCATCTCAGACCCGACATAGTTATAAATGGTCTCCTCATGTCACTGGTGGCTATACGGGCGCAAGGAAGATCTAGTGCCAAACCTGTAAGGCGCTCATACTCCTCTAAGGTAGGAGTTAACTCATGAAGGCTAAAATAAAAAACCTGTCGCTCAGGTATCCAGCATGATAAGATACCATCCACAAATCCATGAGGAACCTGGAAAGCTAGAAGGGCTAGAGAATGCCCTAGCATCTGGTCTACTGTCCCTCTGGCTGTGAGGGCAGACTATCATACCACGACCGCAACAAAGATGCTACGAAGACGGCGATAAATGCTCAATACGGCTGACTGTGGATGACGACCTCTGTATCACCATATCATAAGACCATCTAGTGGTCAAATCTAAACTCACCTGTTTAAATGCATATCCATGATATGATATATGCATAATGACAATGATAAAAATGATGTAATAGATAGGAAATATCATACATATCAAGAATAAACTATCTACTGCAAGCATCATCTATGTCTACTCATAAAATATAAAATAAAAAGTACAGGGAAATGGGGCACAACTGCCCAACTACTAACAGAGGCCTATCAAAAGATATAGCGAGAAATGGGGCACAACCGCCCAATAGCTAAACAGAGGCCTATAAAAAGATATAGCGAGAAAAGCTTTCCAAAGAGGTCTAGAATATCTGTCTCTAGGATATTAACCTGCTCCAGCTCCTCCTGAGTCACAAAATCTTAGCCAGTGGGAATTTTCGATCGATACAAGAGAGGATAATCACCTACAAAGCTGCTAGAAAATGGACCCGTGGAAGGGCCAGCTCCAGAGCTGGAAGGATCAAAAGAATCTGCTTAGGATGGATCCCGACTAAGGTGCCTGATGAACAAATGAGCCCTCTCCAATTACTGTAATCTGGTCCAGATGAGTCGGATCTCGGAAGTAAGCTATCCAGTCTGTCATCATCATAGACCTTGGCACCATGTCTGCCATAAACTTGGTAGCATGAGTCTGAGCCCCAATAGTGCAGGGACTCCACCAACTGTGAAATGCCTCCTGGAAGTAAGGACCCTCTGACAGGGTGAAGCCATCTACGCCCACCAGTGGATTGTCTGTGAGTGGCTGAGCTAGTGGCCAATGATGACAAGCAAGAGGAACAAAGGGAATATAGATATCTCCTGTAGTGCTCAGAATAGCATGCTCTCCTAAATAGAGCTCCCAACCTCCTTCTGTCAAAAATGGAACCCGACAGGTGGATAATGCAAACTCCATGCCAGTGGGAAAGCCGTCCTCAAACCCAACTGTCAAAAAATTTGAGGTATACGGGACCTACGAGATCGACTCAGTCGTTAATAGCTCTAGCTGCAGACGGGAGTGGGTGAATCCCTCGGCTACAAGGATCTCCGTCACCATGGAGTGATACCAGCGTAGTCCCCTAGGATAAGTCTCCAAGCCCAAAGTAGTGGCAGGACGTAGGCAAGGGAGCCTCTCATATACCCAAAACTGTCCATGCAAATATCAAAAGTCCTCAGTGATCAAGACTGACAACCATAAATGAGGAAATCAAAAAGGTATAAGAGAATTGTATTGACCAACAGGAATGGGTAAAAACCTAGCCAAGCCTCCATCACGCCCTCCGAGAGCATGCACATCCCTCGGAGAAAATAGGCACAGGTGTATGTACCCCAATCAAAATCCCTAAGGTGCTGCATATATCGAGTAGCGCTGACCAGGGCAAAAAGACATCGTCGAGGAGTTGTCTACAAGGAAACAACCCCTAAGGATCACTAAAATAGTCATCGCAGGATGCGATCTCTAACCCTCTGATCATCAGGCAGAGGCTCAGTCAAAGCCCCACTTTGGGCATCTACGCTCAAGGGACCAGAACGAACCGTTCGACCCTTGATGGCCATCGCAGGAACTCCCAAGAGGGACCGAACGACAGTGGATGAAATGTCAACCACAACTAGCACTGGCTCACCTGCAAACTCTATCCCAGTGATAAACCTCCAGTCCATAGGCATCATCATCACCTCGCAATCCAACAAATAGAGAGACTGGGTCTGGTGGAACCAGCGCTCAGACAAAGCCCTCAGATAATCCCAGGGGAAACGGCAGGGAGGGATAGAAAAGAACGCCTGAAACCCCCAAGTGTCGACAATGGCCCGGTACTCCGAATGCAAAGTATGGTACAAAGAATGGACCTTGAACCAGTTCCCCCTGGGCTATGTAATATCGGGAACCTGCATCAAATAGCCAGTCCAGATCAAACCTGTGCCCTGAAAATTGTAAAAGAAAGAAAGAAAATCTAGAAGAAAAACTTCAGTCACCTCGTTGGCATGAAGGTATCTCGATGGATGGCGCCTCAAATCTCCTAGAAGCTTCTGAAGCAGCACCACAATGGCTTGAAGCTCCCCACGTGGTGCCTGAGTTGGGGCAGGATCAATAAATGGGACATCCACATAGTCCACATCAACCGGCTGCTCAACTCGGATGGGACGAATCATAGACTCAGCCAAACTGCGAGGTGGTCGGGCTAGACGTGGCTGAGGAACATCAAAAACTCTCCTCCGTCTCACTCCTGAACTGACCCTGCTAGCACTGTCGGGTCTATTTGGCTCCATAACCTGGACAAAGTCTCCAAATCACCTCAAAAAGGGTGAGGTAAGCCTTAAACCTGCGACTTATTAACTTAAATATTTACTTTATGCATTTTTAAGTCCTAAAATATGGATTAGTTAACCAAAATCCCCAGTAGAGTCAAAATTGCATGTTCATTAAATGATCAGGTTTTTTGAAATTTTCGCCAGAGTCTCCTTAGTAAAATGGATTGTCCACATGCACACTGGTATGACTAGGTGGCCATTCAGTGGCACACCTATCCAAAAATAGAAACAATTCATATTTATGAAAAAAAATCAAAAGTAAACTCCCCGTGGCAGCTAAATTACCATGGACAGTTTTAGTTAAAAATCCAGGCTCACTATGTCTCAAAAAGGATGAGTAAATTGATCAAAAAGGGCGTCAATTGACTGTCTCAAAATTCAATTTTTTTATATCAAAATGTTCAGCACAGTAAAATATGCATATTTACTAAGTCTAAAATTTTTTATCAAGTCATATAGGCACATCTATTTGATACATTGTGTTCAAAAGCATACTATGTGGTTTATAACATTATAATGGTCAAAAATGGAAAAGAAAGGATGTAAACGTTACCAGAGATGTGCAGAACATTTGTACGGTGACGAAATCTAAAAAAAGCTGCCCGAACTCCGTTGATCTGAAGAAGAAAATCAAATTTCCTTTAGGATTCAAGTTTAAAAATGAATTTGAGAAGCTATGGCTACCCAAGTTAAACTCGCAAAAAGGAGTGGCCCCCACCTACGACAGCCCCACCTCTACCTATGGCTCCCTAAGGTGGGCCCCAGCCCCTCCAGTTCGGTCCAGTTTGAGTGCAAACAAAGTTACAGACGCTAAAAAGTCAAATCCGGGAAAAAACTGCTACGCGATTAAGCGGATTGACCTGAAATCCTGCGTATAAGCGGCGAGTTCTTGGCAAAAGGACAGAACTTCATGTAAGTCATTGGTTAAGACCCTGAAGTGATATTCACGGGCCAATGATGAAAACTGCTAAAAAACTACTAAAAACTGTCTCTGTCAGAGCTTTAGGAAGGCCCGACGGTATGACTGGCAAGTTTTGATTGTGTCAAGGCATCCAGATTAATCCAAGGGTGTGATTTTTCAGGAAGAGTGCCCTCAATGTCGTGATCAATTATGTCTAACACTATCAGTCATTGGCGATAACTCCAGCGAAGCATCAGGAACGATTCGGTGGTATCAGCCTTTGAAGGCTACTTCAGCGAAGTTCAGAGGGTCTGACACTATCAGCCATTGGCGACAACCCCAGCGAAGCATTAGGAACGATCTGGTGGTATCAGCCATTGAAGGGTACTTTAGCGAAGGTCAGAGGGTCTGACACTATCAGCCTTTGGCGACAACCCCAACAAAGCATCGGGAACGATCCGATGGTATCAGTCGTTGAAGGCTACTTCATTGAAGGTCAAAGGGTTTGACACTATCAGCCGTTGGTGACAACCCCAGCGAAGCATCGGGAACGATCCAGTTGTATCAGCTGGTGAAGGCTACTTTAGCAAAGGTTAGAAGGTCTGACACTATCAATCGTTGGTGATAACTCCAGCGAAGCATCGGGAACGATATGGTGGTATCAGCAGTTGAAGGCTACTTCAATGAAGGTCAGAGGGTCAGACACTATCAGCCATTTACGATAACTCTGGCAAAGCATCGGGAACGGTCCGGTGGTATCAGCCATTGAAGGCTACTTCAGCGAAGGTCAGAGGGTCTGACACTATTAGTTGTTGGCGACGACCCCAGCGAAGCATCAGGACGAATCCGGTGGTATCAGTCGTTGAAGGCTACATTAGCGAAGGTCAGAGGGTCTGACACTATTAGCCATTGGTGACAACCCCAGTGAAGCATCGGGAATGATCCGGTGGTTAAAAAATCATTGAAGACTACTTCAGTGAAGGTCAGAGGGTCTCACAGTGTAGCCGTTGGTGACAACTCAAGCAAAGCATCGGGAATGATCCGATGATAAAGCCGTTGGAGGTTACTTCAACAAGGGTCAGATTGAATGACACAATTAGCCATTGGCGATAACTCCAGCGAAGCATCGGGAATGAGCCGGTGATGAAAACAGCGTATAAGTTTATCCCCACAGATGACAGATGATGGAATCTATTATACAAATTCCCAGAGGGAGCATTAAAAAAGATCATGGTTCAACCGACCGTTACAAACTACCGTTCGGGTAGGCATCGAGAAGGTTCGGTGATGGTCAAAATCCTGCAAACTACCATTCGAGTCAGAATCGAGTCAAGGTCAATAGACCAGTATAAACTATCAGTCGGGTAGGCATCCACAGGAACGTAGGCATCAACTGAATGATAATTCAAACCTTTGGCGACAACTCCAACATAGCGTTGGGAAAGGTCCGATGATGTAGACCGGTTGGAGCTATCATCAGGATAGGCATCGAGAATCTCCAATGGGGTAACTCATCACAAAAAGAATATCCCTAGCGGAGAAGGAAGTCAGAAAGCTTATCTGAAGGCAAAGAGTGTTGATTACAACCCCAACGTCGAGTTCAGAAATGTCCAACAGCATCAACCGAGAGAAAATCTTCCCCACAGATAGTATCAACGAACGTGATAAACCATTTGATAGTAGTGTGCATACAAGCCAATCATGTATGATGATAAAGCACGTACTTTGTAAACAATCTTATTTATTTATTAATAAAATATTCATTTATTAAAGGCATTTAATTATCTACATGTTGCTGTTTTTATAATATGTAAATAACCCATAGTTTTAAGCAATGCTTTTAGAATCATGATGATGATCATGCTAATGAGATCTAAATTCTTAGAAAGTTTTAAAACTAAAATAGTTCCCAATCGTGGGATTACTAAAAAGGGGATTAGTAAATCCGGATAGATTGGTACATATGTTGCTTGCTCATTGGATGAGGATGATTGATCTCATGATCATTTGTGTGGAGACACTAAAGCAAGTATGTAGGTGCTTATTGGAGAATAAGTTCACTGAACGTGATTCGCTATGGAATACCTAATGGAGATTTACTCGCCTGTCAATAGGAATTCCTAATGTGATAGTAGTACAAGTAATCCTTGGACTTGAGATCATCATAGTATCTTGTATGTAACAAATTATACTTTGACTTATTCCTTAAGACCTTTTAAGGCATATATAGGGTATGCTTGGGTATAATGAGTTACATATGGAGATAATGAATGATCAATAAAGAATCTACCACCTCTAGTAAAAGAGGAGATATGTCCTATGTGATTCGTTAAATGACAACCCAGGAATCCTTGGCCAAGGTGAAATAAAATTAGAAAGGAGTTTCTAATTTGCATTATTTGGAGTTGTGCATTTTCTAATCGAAATACATATAATTAAATAAAATAAGACTTGACAGTAAATCCATGTCTTATATTTAATTGGGACATTGTATGGTGGAAGGATTGAATTGTACGGTAACTATTAACTCACAGGTTCTTTTATGATTAATGTTGAAATCTATATTATCTGGAAAGTCGTTGATCGCTAGGGAGGCTTATCCCTATTGTAGAATAAATATTATTTATTTAAATAAATTATTAGTTTAATTTATTTATTTAAATAAGATTAAAATTGTTTTAATTGATTTATTCACAACCGGTTTAATATGGAGAACCTAAAGGGTCACACCATAAAAGGAAGAATAATTATTTAAGAAGGTAATGGCATAATCGTAATAATGCATTAAGTATAATTAATTTAATCTATGGTGATAGAATAAATTAAATAGCTTAATGTTTATTATTTAATATTTTGGAAATATTAAATATAAATTAATAAGAGGAGTCTTATTAATATTATTACAATTATTATTATTTTAATTTCTAAAGGAGTTTAGTAATTAATTTAATATTTAGTACTCTCATTTATTCCTAATAAGATTAGGAGACAAATTAATTAAATGAATTTAATTAATTATTCCCATGTGGTGGGAAGCCTAAATTAATTAAAGGAGTTTAATTAATTAAAAGAAATCCCATGTCTAATAGGATTTGAAGGGTTGACCAATGTCTATATAAGAGAAGTCTTATAATAGATATTAGATGATGTAATTCCAATTGTTGGAGAGTACTCCTTTTCTATAGAGGATAGAAAACTAAGGTTAAGCCAAACACCATCCTTCTTGATAATTCATCTTCCTTGGTGGATCACCTCTAGAGGCCAAACACTTGGGTGGCTAACGTTGATCAAAGAAAGGAATCTAACCCGGAAATTCAAGGAGATCACGAAGAACAAGGAGTTGAACTAGTACCTGTGGAAGCTTCGTTCTACAAGGGTATGATTCCATAACTTCTTATTTATCGTTTTAAATTAATAATTTGCATAAAGGATGATCCGGGTAATGGTTTTGTAGAAATTTTTTAAACTCTGATATACCATGCTTCCGCTAATTTTTGCAATTTGATTGCGTCACAATTTCGTACAAACCCAACAGTGGCATCAGAGCCAAATCTTTATGCAATTATTAATTTATTTTTGATTTCATATACATATGGGTATGTATTTAAAATAATTTATTGGGCATAATTTTATTGTATAAAATTATATTTTAAAAAAAAAAGAAAAAAAAAAGGACTTTTTTTGAGACGAATCACAATTTTTTTTTGGTGCTAATCTTGAATTCTGCAAAGAAAAGGTGTTGTCTCTTTCTTACTCCAAAAAGAAGGTGACCCATCATGAAAGGACTTTTTTAATAAACCTGCAGGACTCTTTTAATAAAAGAAGGTGACTTCTTTTTAAAAAAATAAATATGATATATTTATATATTATATTCTAAATAATTTTATAATTAAAATAAAGAGTTTATTTTAATCTTGAAATTGGATTTCATGCAATTTAAAATTGCCCATTAAATGATACTCATATATATATGGAATGTTTTAATTCATGAGATGAATATTTATTTATTGATATATATGGTGATATGTATGAAAATAAATGGGGATTGATTATGGACTATTTGACCAATGTGATTGGATTTTATTTTAGTTGAATGCTTGAATGAATGGGTTTTATTAAATGGGGTCTGCGTACCTCGTCTTCTCTAATTTTTTTTCTTGATGTAAAATTCTATCTCCTTCCTATGTACTTCCCCTTGACTGTTGATCAAGGTTTCTATTTAAATTAAATAGTTTAATGTAATAAGAATAGTTAGAATTATCTTGAAGAAATTGGAGACCAAGGAGCAAGGAGCGCGTGAAGACCCGTTTGTATGGAGCCCGAGTTTAAATGTAATAGTTATATTTAAATTTAAATTCTTGCACTCCTAGGTTTGACCTTTTGGTTCACTTGGTGGCTCTAGTGAACCAAACTAGAATAAAAGTCCATAATCAATCCGGGTAGAATATAATATTCTATATTGCATGCTAAATATTATATATATTATATTTTATGCAAACATGCTTCGCATGTTTAATAACATGACGCGTATTTTATATATATATGTGCATGCGCGCTAAACAAGATGAGACAAATAATAACAAACCCCTCAAAGAAATAATATTAAGTCTGAAGCGTTCAATGATATTTGGAATATCGAACGTCGCCTTCTAGCATGATAAATTAATAGAGTATTAAATATTTAATATGAGCTTGTTGTGCTATCCACAAGGCGAGTATTGCGTATTTAAGATGTTAATTAATCACATTTGATGCTTATCAAGAAAATTGAACGATCTAGTCTTGTTGTGCTATCCACAAGGACGAACATTTTTCTTTTTTGAATTTATGGAAGTGCTAGGCTGGACTTAACTTAAATCATTTTAGTTCGGATGTGCACACACTTGACCATTATGATTTAAGAGGCAAAATAAAAGGAGTTATATAGTGTTGTAATTGACAAGAGTTGTCTACCTATTTATTTGTATATCGCTTGTTGTGCTATCCACAAGGTTATATACATTTGAAATGGGATCCTTATTCTCACTAGCAAATCTTTAATTAGATGTTGCCGAACTATATAAGTGAGGGTAATATAGTTTGATGAAAATAGTGGGAGATACCAATTTAAAATAAAGACCTAAATTTATTTTGGTATGCAAAATTAATAAAATGAATGTTTGCTAAAATGTTATTTTTCACATGCAGAATTTTAAAAATGTCTAAATCACTAATCTCACTACGAAGCATACTTGATGCAAACAAGCTTACCGGGCCGAATTATGAGGACTGGCTAAGAAATCTGAGAATTGTTCTCACTGCTGAAAAGATTTCTTATGTCCTAAATTCAACTGTCCCTGAATCTGTTTCAGAAACAGCCTCTGAGGAAGAGATTGCCACTTTCAATAAGTGGCAAGATGATGCATCTGTGGCTCAATGCATCATGCTCGCATCCATGAATAACGAGCTTCAGCGTCAGCACGAAAGAATGGATGCTCCTGCTATGCTGCTTCACCTCAAGGAGTTGTATGGTGAACAGAGTAGGACTGCTAGATATGAGATATCTAAGGAGCTCTTCCGATCTCGGATGACCGAGGGTACTGCCGTCGAGACTCATGTCCTGAAAGTGATCAATTTGATTGAACGCCTTGGACAGCTTGGGTTCGTCATGGATGGGGAGTTGAGTCAAGACTTGGTCTTGCAGTCACTCCCTGAGACCTTCTCGCAGTTTGTGGTTAATTTTCACATGAATAAGCTAGATGTCAGCTTGCCTGAGCTGCTTAACATGCTGAAAACTGCAGAAGGTCACTTCCCATCCAAGAAGAACCATATCTTGATGGTGGATTCTTCCAATAAAAGGAAGAGACCTAAGGTATCTTCTGAAAAGAAGAAATCCAAGAAGGCTAAGGGAAAGGGGAAAGAAAAGGAACAAAAGAAACCTGAACCAGCTAAAGGAATGTGCTTTCATTGCAACAAGCCGGGACATTGGAAAAGGAACTGCAAGAAGTATCTAGCAGAGAAGAAGCTTGGAGAAGCTTCGACTTCCAATCAAGGTTTGTTTATGATTGAAATTAATTTTTCTGAAAGTCATAATTCTACTTGGGTATTGGATACCGGCTGTGGTTCTCACATATGTAATACTGTGCAGGGACTGGTCAGAAGTAGAAAGCTGAACAATGATGAGGTGATCCTACGAGTGGGGAATGGAGCAAAGGTTGCTGCATTAGCTGTAGGAACTTATTATTTAGCAATGCCTTCGGGCAAGTCCATTTATCTTAATAATTGTTATTATGTTCCGAATATTATTAAAAACATTATTTCAATTTCTGTATTGGATATGGAAGGATTTAACGTTGTTATAAAGAACAATAGTTGTTCTATTTATAAAGACGATGTTTTATATGGTATTGGAAATTTGCGAAATGGACTTTATACACTTGACTTACAAGAAAATATATTTCAAATTGAACAAACTAAGAAAATAAAAAGAGATGATATTAATTATACCTACATGTGGCACTGTAGACTCGGTCATATCAATGAAACAAGATTATCCAAGTTGCATAAAGATGGGCTCCTCGAGCTATCCGATTATGAATCATATCCAACTTGTGAATCTTGTCTCATGGGTAAAATGACTAAATCTCCTTTTAGTGGAATAGGAGAAAGAGTTACAGAGTTGTTGGCATTGATTCACACAGACGTTTGTGGGCCTATGACAACAAGTGCACGGGGTGGGTATTCTTATTTTATTACTTTCACTGATGATCACTCAAGATTTGGATGTGTGTATTTAATGAAATACAAGTCAGAATCATTTGAAAAGTTCAAAGAGTTCAGAAGTGAAGTAGAGAAACAAACGGGCAAGAGTATAAAGATACTTCGATCAGATCGAGGCGGAGAATACTTAAGCGGTGAGTTTCTCAATTGTCTCAAAGAAAATGGTATAATCTCACAATGGACTCCTCCAGGTACACCACAGTTAAATGGAGTATCTGAAAGGAGAAATCGAACACTGTTAGACATGGTTCGATCCATGATGAGTTTTACCGACCTTCCAATTTCCTTCTGGGGATATGCCCTAGAAACGGCTGCATACCTACTTAACAAGGTACCTACCAAATCCGTCCCAAAGACTCCATATGAGATGTGGAAGGGGAGGAAACCAAATCTTAAGCATGTTAAGACTTGGGGTTGTCCAGCTTATGTCAAAAAGTTTGAACATGATAAGCTGCAGACTAAATCCGAAAAGTGTAGATTTGTGGGATACCCTAAAGAAACTGTAGGGTATTATATCTATCATCTAACTGATCAAAAGTTGTTTGTTGCGAAACATGCTGCCTTCTTGGAAAAGGAGTTTATCCATGAAGGGGTCAGTGGGAGTAAGATATATCTTGAAGAAGTTCAAGAACCACAAATTACCACGGATCAAAGTCAGGTACCTGACCAAGTAGAAGAACCTACTATGCCACACCCTGTTCGTAAATCTGGGAGAGTACCGAAGATACCTGAGAGGTATGGATTCGTTATAAAGGATGACGATGAGGTACACATCATGAATGATGATGATCCATTGAATTACGAACAGGCTATGAGTAATAAAGACTCAGGGAAATGGCTAGAAGCCATGAAATCCGAAATGGACTCCATGTATGAAAACAAAGTATGGACTTTGGTTTCACCACCTGAAGGCATTAAGCCTATTGGGTGTAAATGGGTCTTTAAAAGAAAGACTGGAGCGGATGGCAAGGTAGAGACCTATAAGGCCCGACTGGTTGCAAAAGGTTTCAAACAAAGACAAGGAGTTGACTATGATGAAACCTTTTCACCAGTAGCTATGCTCAAGTCCATTCGGATTTTACTTGCGATTGCAGCTTATAACGACTATGAGATCTGGCAGATGGACGTGAAAACGGCCTTCCTCAATGGAAAACTTGAGGAGGATGTGTATATGACACAGCCAGAGGGATTTGTTTCAAAGGTTGGAATAAATCAAGTCTGTAAGCTGCAACGATCCATTTATGGATTGAAGCAAGCTTCTCGTAGATGGAACATTCGTTTTGATGAGACAATCAAAGAGTTTGATTTTATCAAAAATGACGATGAACCATGTGTGTACAAGAAGGTTAGTGGGAGCGTAATTTCATTCCTTGTATTATATGTTGATGATATATTACTGATAGGGAATGACATTCCTATGCTACAATCAAATAAAATCTGGTTATCTAAACACTTCTCCATGAAGGACTTGGGAGAAGCATCCTATATTTTGGGGATAAAGATCTATAGAGATAAATCTAAAAGGATGCTTGGTTTATCCCAAGGAACGTACATTGATACGATGCTAAAGAGGTTTAGCATGGAAGATTCCAAAAGAGGTCTCATGCCGTTGAGCCATGGAATACATCTCTCCAAGAAACAGGCCCCAAAGACACCTGAGGAGAGAGACCGTATGAGTAAGATCCCTTATGCTTCTGCAATAGGATCTATCATGTACGGTATGATATGTACTAGACCGGATGTTGCTCATGCACTTAGTGTAACGAGCAGATACCAGTCGAATCCTGGAGAAGAGCACTGGAAGGCAGTGAAAAATATCCTAAAGTACTTGAGAAGGACTAAAGATATTTTTCTTGTCTACGGTGGGTCTGAATTAAAACTCGAGGGCTTCACAGACTCAAGTTTTCAAACGGACCAAGATGACAGTAAATCTGTTTCGGGGTATGTTTTACCTTGAACGGAGGCGCAGTGAGTTGGAAGAGTTCCAAGCAGCAAACAGTTGCTGATTCAGTGACAGAGGCAGAGTATATAGCTGCAAGTGAAGCTGCAAAGGAAGCTGTTTGGATGAAGAAGTTCATAACTGAACTTGGTGTGGTTCCTAGCATTGGAGAAGCAGTTCCCGTTTACTGTGACAACACAGGAGCAGTTGCACAGGCTAAGGAACCCAGGTCTCATCAGAAATCTAAACACGTGTTGCGGCGATTTCACTTGATCAGGGAGATCATTGAAAGAGGAGACGTCACCTTGGAGCGTGTAGACTCTCAAGATAACATTGCAGATCCATTTACTAAAGCTTTAACACAACAGCAGTTTGATCGTCACTTAGAGAAGATGGGTATGAGATACCATGGCGATTGGCTTTAGTGCAAGTGGGAGATTGATAGTAGTGTGCATACAAGCCAATCATGTATGATGATAAAGCACGTACTTTGTAAACAATCTTATTTATTTATTAATAAAATATTCATTTATTAAAGGCATTTAATTATCTACATGTTGCTGTTTTTATAATATGTAAATAACCCATAGTTTTAAGCAATGCTTTTAGAATCATGATGATGATCATGCTAATGAGATCTAAATTCTTAGAAAGTTTTAAAACTAAAATAGTTCCCAATCGTGGGATTACTAAAAAGGGGATTAGTAAATCCGGATAGATTGGTACATATGTTGCTTGCTCATTGGATGAGGATGATTGATCTCATGATCATTTGTGTGGAGACACTAAAGCAAGTATGTAGGTGCTTATTGGAGAATAAGTTCACTGAACGTGATTCGCTATGGAATACCTAATGGAGATTTACTCGCCTGTCAATAGGAATTCCTAATGTGATAGTAGTACAAGTAATCCTTGGACTTGAGATCATCATAGTATCTTGTATGTAACAAATTATACTTTGACTTATTCCTTAAGACCTTTTAAGGCATATATAGGGTATGCTTGGGTATAATGAGTTACATATGGAGATAATGAATGATCAATAAAGAATCTACCACCTCTAGTAAAAGAGGAGATATGTCCTATGTGATTCGTTAAATGACAACCCAGGAATCCTTGGCCAAGGTGAAATAAAATTAGAAAGGAGTTTCTAATTTGCATTATTTGGAGTTGTGCATTTTCTAATCGAAATACATATAATTAAATAAAATAAGACTTGACAGTAAATCCATGTCTTATATTTAATTGGGACATTGTATGGTGGAAGGATTGAATTGTACGGTAACTATTAACTCACAGGTTCTTTTATGATTAATGTTGAAATCTATATTATCTGGAAAGTCGTTGATCGCTAGGGAGGCTTATCCCTATTGTAGAATAAATATTATTTATTTAAATAAATTATTAGTTTAATTTATTTATTTAAATAAGATTAAAATTATTTTAATTGATTTATTCACAACCGGTTTAATATGGAGAACCTAAAGGGTCACACCATAAAAGGAAGAATAATTATTTAAGAAGGTAATGGCATAATCGTAATAATGCATTAAGTATAATTAATTTAATCTATGGTGATAGAATAAATTAAATAGCTTAATGTTTATTATTTAATATTTTGGAAATATTAAATATAAATTAATAAGAGGAGTCTTATTAATATTATTACAATTATTATTATTTTAATTTCTAAAGGAGTTTAGTAATTAATTTAATATTTAGTACTCTCATTTATTCCTAATAAGATTAGGAGACAAATTAATTAAATGAATTTAATTAATTATTCCCATGTGGTGGGAAGCCTAAATTAATTAAAGGAGTTTAATTAATTAAAAGAAATCCCATGTCTAATAGGATTTGAAGGGTTGACCAATGTCTATATAAGAGAAGTCTTATAATAGATATTAGATGATGTAATTCCAATTGTTGGAGAGTACTCCTTTTCTATAGAGGATAGAAAACTAAGGTTAAGCCAAACACCATCCTTCTTGATAATTCATCTTCCTTGGTGGATCACCTCTAGAGGCCAAACACTTGGGTGGCTAACGTTGATCAAAGAAAGGAATCTAACCCGGAAATTCAAGGAGATCACGAAGAACAAGGAGTTGAACTAGTACCTGTGGAAGCTTCGTTCTACAAGGGTATGATTCCATAACTTCTTATTTATCGTTTTAAATTAATAATTTGCATAAAGGATGATCCGGGTAATGGTTTTGTAGAAATTTTTTAAACTCTGATATACCATGCTTCCGCTAATTTTTGCAATTTGATTGCGTCACAATTTCGTACAAACCCAACACCATTTGCCTCAAACCAATGTGGCACCAAGGGTTATCACAGATAACGTTATCCCCAGCAGAAAATAACGTAAATAACCAGTGATAGCCCTATCCCCTCGAAGGTATCTAACATTCATAACATATCATGCCATGCATTGCATATTTCCAGTGTCTACCAATCTTTATCCTGTTCATTTCATTGCATCGCATAAACATGATAAAGAGGGGCATCTGTAGACACTAGATATTTTGCATTCTTGTTACTAACCCTGTAGGAGGGTAAAACTATCTTTTTCCTTTCGGTCACAACTCGAAAGGTATAGCAGCCCCGAAGACAACACCGAGATGTCTACCTCAACCCCGGTCACAACACTGGGATGTCAAGTGAAACCCCGGCGATAACCTCGGGATGTCAAGCAGCTCCGGCGACAACCCCGGGATGGAAAACTCTACCCCGATCACAATACTGGGATGTCAAGTCAAACCCTGGCAAATGTCAATGAAACCCCGACGACAACCCCGGGATGTCAAGCAGCCCCGGCGATAACCCTGACATGTCAAGCTCAACCCCGATCACAACATCGGGATGTCTCAACCCTGGTCACAACACCGGGATGTCAAGTGAAACCCCGGCGATAACCCTGGGATATCAAGCATCCCCGGCGACAACCCCGGGATGTCAAGCTCAACCCCGGTCATAATACCGGGATGTCAATTCAAACCCTGGTAACACCGGGATGTCAAGTGATACCCCAGCGACAACCCCGGGATGTCAAGAAGCACCGGAAACAACCACTGGATGTCAAGCTCAACTCCGATCACCATACCGGGATGTCAATTCAAACCCCAACAACACCGGGATGTCAAGTGAAACCCCAACGAAAACCCAAGGATGTCAAGCAGCCCCGGTGACAACCTCGGGATGTCAAGCTCAACCCCGGTCATAATACCGGGATGTCATGTCAAACCTCGGCAACATCGAGACGTCAAGAAGCCCCGACGACAACCCCAGGATGTTAAGCTCAACCTCAGTCACAACCCGGGAGGTACAGGAGCCCCGACAAAAACACTGGGAGATCGATTCAACCTTCGAAGACAACCCTAAAGAATCACATTGTCCCAGAGACAACCCTGGGAGGCCAAAGAAATCTCAGAGACAACCTAGAGGACGAACAAAGTCAACTAGGATAAAACCTTGGAAACAGCCCCGAGAAAACAGTCGAAGACCGTGCCAATACAAGAGACAACCCCTTGAGGGATAAAATAGTTATTTTACCAACTTGAAGCCAATCTGGTCAAAATCAAGCCGAATTGATGCAATGAAGGTTAGAAAGAGCCATAACATTGATCCCGAGTGAAAACAACACCATACAGCACAACGGACAAACTTCAAAGAAACGAAGATCAAGTTATAAACCTGTCTTCTTGGACTTGTAAAAGGTTAAGTCCCATGTCATTATGACGCTCTCAACAAGGGCTTTTCGGAAAGGTATAGCACACTACAAATGGACTCTCTGATCAAAAGTTAGAAGTTTGGAACTTGACATCACGTTACTTGGAGTGCACGTACTTCGAGATGACTGGACCCACTAAGTGGGCCCCACCATGGGGAGCTATAGGTAGACCCACGGCTGCCACGGTTACACCTGCTACCATCGGGTCTTTAAATATAAGACCCCCCTTGCCAAAAAAAAAGAAAAAAAAATAAGAAAACGCTCTGAAACTGTGACGCCCCCAAATTCCAGGACCGCCACTTGGTCTCTCGAATTCGGTTCATCACGTGCTCATGGTAATACATCGCAATAATAATAACTAAATATCACACAATCACAGCGGAAAATCTATTCTAGAATAATTTACAATAATTTATTATAATTATTCTCCCAAGTCTCGCAACCTACAGTACTTAATAGATTACATACTAATATCAATTAACGACTTATTACATAATCTAACTTAAGCTTAAACATAATCAAATCCAGTCTTACTTCATCATCTTAACACAACATTAAAATATATAAAAAAACATAAAAGAGACAAGCTAGTTGGTAGCCTTGCCCTTGCCCTTGTCAACGCCCGAAGGTTCGCCCTGCTCTACCTTAACTGAAATGGTTTAGGGAAGCAAGAATGAGCACAAATTGCCCAGCAAGTAATATACGACAAGGGTAAGTGATATAATTCTCAATTCTCGAAAAGGTATAGAAAAGTTTGATAGTTCAAGGATAGCAAGAGTATCAACAGTTCTCAATAACAGTCGCTAAGGACAAAATAATATCAACATGATTCAATAATAATTCAATTCAAGATTTCAAGATAACTAAATACTGAGCAGTTACTAAGGACTATGAACTTCCACAGGATTTGACAGAAATAAACTGAAAATCCAACAAAAACAGATACATCAGGTGATCAGCCTAAAGTACCCTCGTTATGCATAACAATCAATCATACTCAAGTGCGCGCGTCGGTTCTCCGACAGTTATAGTTTGTTCTTCTCAGTCAAATACAAGATCCCGCACCAATCAATTGGTTTGGGTCACTTTTCAATAATAGAAGTCTAACCGAATCAAATGGCATAGACACTTTCACAATATTCAAGAACAATACTAAGTTCAACATGTATAATAGCTTTAATGAATTAAGAGTTCAAGTAATCTAATTCAATTCAACGATTTAGTAAGAAACTAGTTCACAATATACAAGGATAGAATACTTGCACCGTAAAAGAGTGTAAGTTAGGAAACTTGCCTTTAGCGTAGTTTATCCACGTAAAGTAATTCAACACTTTTGAATCCTATTTATAGTGTATTATAAGTATAGGATTTTCATTAGTCATTTATGCTCACATATGATATGTAATTTTAAACGCACCCATAAACGTTTAACTTAGTTGCATACTATACACATACTTCATCATATACTTTTGCGTACATATAGCACATTTCAGTTTACAAGACATTATGAAGTCATCACATAGTTTTTAATCGTTGCTTTATAGTCCCCAAATACCTTTTGGACTTATCCTTGGGAAGTTTATAATCAAACATTCAATTTTATCACTTAGCATGCCTCTTAACACATTTCTTAGCATACTGGTCATATATTACAAGTTAAAGTAATCGCATAAGCTAACTCTCAAAAATCAGATCAACAACTGGCTCAATTCTGATTCCAGACTGGCGCAGCTGCGCCATGGCTAAGCCTAGGGCCGACACAGCTGCGCAGCCCTCTGGCTAAGCCAAGGCTGATATGTGCCTTGTGGTTTCTGTTCGGTCATGCAAGCTAACATTCACACCAGGTATACTGACATGTTAAAAGTCCTTTCGTGTTTTCCCAAGGCAATCTAGGTTCCACTTTCCATAACATGATTCTAGACTTACATTTTAAACATTTCAAGTCCTTACAACATCATAAAATCATGCAAGCTATCATGCTCGTTAATTTTAAATATACGAGGTGATCATATAACTTGATTTAGGCATGCTCACAAGTAGTTATATTATATACGTATTCAAATCTAAATTTATCTTTACATATTAG
This sequence comes from Panax stipuleanatus, assembly GCA_020205555.1. Taxonomy (NCBI): domain Eukaryota; kingdom Viridiplantae; phylum Streptophyta; class Magnoliopsida; order Apiales; family Araliaceae; genus Panax; species Panax stipuleanatus. The sequence continues at coordinate 111,353 of JAINUT010000932.1, forward strand.
GGTCTTAGTGTAGGATTTCTAAGAGCTTAAGGCCAAATGTGGCCATGCAATCACAACGTATACAATTAAACCATAGATACATGCGAGAAGGTCATACAAATTGTAATATACATGCTTGCGATTGTCCACATCATTTATTCATAACTAGCATTGTTTGTTACTTTAGAAACATGCGTAAACCCGTGCTTGGTTAACTTATTATTGAATTTTAACAAGCGAGTACACACGTATGGTATACTAGTGATGTTATATTCATTATTAAGCATGTTAAAAATATCAGAATATGGATTCTAATACAACATGTTAAGTCCATGTTCAAAGTCCATGTTTTGTTAGTAAGTTCTATTAACGAAGTCTAACATGTTCATGTTACCTTAAGATACATATACGCACAAGTTATCACATCCTTCATGAATCTCTAAACCATAATAACATGCATCGAAAGTCAGAATATAAGTATAACATATTCAAGTCTCTCTTTATAACTTTAAGTTCCTCTTTAAACATATACGTCGTTTCGTCAAAAAGGTATACCATCTTGGTTTAAACATGCTTACGTTAGGCCTATGTACTCATACATATGTTCTACTCATGTTCACGTGCTTGCCTTATCTATACAAGTAACTACCACATAGCAGTTTTAGGAACAAAATTAGATTCTGGTTCCAGAGGCCGGCGCAGCTGCGCTGCGCCTCAGTAGTAAACCGGCGCAGCTGCGCTGTGCTTCGGCCAGCACCAGTGAGCTCCCTGCTTCAGCAGTTCCCAGCCCAAACACAAATTTACTTCACGAACTTGATTGTGATCAGTCGCATTGGCTTATTAACACATGTATAAGACTATATAACAACTAAACAATTGTTCTATACCCCAATTATAATCCAATTTGGCATAATCAAGAATTGAAATTTTTGACAGAAAATGAAAATGAAGAACGTGAATCATGTAATTATACCTTTGCTACGAATTAAGCTTGCTGCTATCTCACAATGCTATTATACTGATATATGTATATGCTCTCAACTTATCAACTCAAACAAAATCTCAGCAAGGTGAAATGAGAAGGAAGGAAGCCATATTTATAGAGAAAACAAAATACAAACAATGCAATTGCCTACCATTTCAAACTAACAAAAATTTGAATTGCATACTAGATAAGAAGAAGTTGGTAGATAGTTGGTGGAATGCATCATGAGAGCCACTCCTCAAATAATTATGAGCTAGGATTGCTTGGGAGAAGAATGAGGAAGTAGACTAGCCTTTGAGGTTTTCACGTGTATGAGAGGAAGGAGGAATGGACAAGCCATATATCTCAGCATTTTATTAGTACACAACACTTAAATTATTATACACACATAACATACTTCCTACTCTTATGTTATATTATATATACCTATTGTCCATACATAGGTTATAACTTAATGTCACAATATAAATTTGCATAAGGAATACTTCAATATAGTGAAGGTAACTTGTACGCATATAATCCATGTACATTCTGTTAATACCGGATATAATTTAATCAAGTACTATCACATTATTCAATTCTACAATCAATAATTGATTACAATATATTCATGATATATTATACAGTGTATACCCACATATTTATTGTCACATAAGCATTATCATGAATTCCTAACATATAGTTTTAACATCACATAATCACATTATGCTTCATGTAATATATGGTTTCTATGTGTAATATATTCGCATTGCATTATATAACATAGTTTATGTATATACATGCATGGTCACACTTGAGTGTCTCTCTATAATATAGTTGTATTCCATATACTTTATATATTCAAGTATTGCACTTTTGCACATATTAATTAATATAATCTTATTATATTAATCGCTCACTTATTTGTTTTATTATTCATAAGGTCAAATAAATAGACTATTTATCTCGTTGATTAACAATAATATTAATTAATTTATTCCTCATTGATTATTAATTATACCAAATTAATAATCATAGGATTAGTTATTACATTAACAAATATAAATCTCAGCACAATTATAAACAAGTGGATTATTATTATTATATTTCTTGCAATAATAATCACATATTATCAATCAACCATAGTTAATATCCCACAACAATCAATTAATATTCTCTAATAACAATTAACAATTAATTAATTGTTCACTTAAAAATTCTTCGTCAATTAATATAGTTATTAATATTTCCCATCACTGTGCCACACTAGGCTCTCAACGAGTTTATCGTAAACTCCACATTTTTCTCAATTGTCATAGATATTCAATTTAATATAATTGAATTAATCGTTCTCATAACACAAAATCATTTATATTCAAATAAATTCTCATTTCCATTAATATAATTATTTAATAATATATGAAAATTCTCGGGTATTACATCCTCCCCCCCTTATAAAAATTTCGTCCCGGAATTGCTACGAGGTTACACAAATAAATGGGGATAATCCCTCATTATCCTATCTTCTAATTCCCACGTTGCCTCCTCGACATCGTGGTTACGCCAAAGAACTTTTATAGATGAAATAATTTTATTTCTCAAGGTTTGCTCTTTCCTATCTAATATCTGGACATGAATTTCTTCATACGCCAAGTTCTTCTCCACTTGAATGGGCTCGTAAGAAATCACATGTTTGTAGTCGACCTTGTACGGTCGCAACACGGAAATGTGAAATACGTTGTGGATGTGCTCCAACTCGGGTGGTAACGCAACTTTGTATGCCACTTCGCCCACTCGCTTCAGTATCTCGAACGGTCCTATAAATCTTGGACTCAATTTTCCTTTCTTGCCGAAACGGATCTTTCCTTTCCATGGAGATACTTTCAATAAGACAAAACTACCGACTTTGAAGTCTCGGTCCTGCCGATGCAAATCTGCGTATTTCTTCTGGCGATCTTGAGCTGCTACTAATTTGGCTCTTATCACTGTCACCACGTTTGCGGTTTGTTGTACTAACTCTGGTCCGAGTATTCGTCGTTCTCCGACTTCGTCCCAACATAATGGCGTTCTGCACTTTCTTCCGTAAAGAGCTTCGTACGGTGGCATGCCGATACTCGCATGGTAACTATTGTTATATGCAAATTCAACTAAGGGTAGATGGTCGTCCCAATTTCCCTTAAGATCCATCACGCAAGTCCTAAGCATATCCTCCAGCGTTTGTATAGTTCACTCACTTTGTCCGTCTGTCTGAGGATGGTAAGCCGTACTCAACCTCAACTGTGTTCCCATTCTTTCTTGCAAACTCTTCCAAAAATTGGATGTGAAGCGCGGATCTCGATCAGAGACAATTGATACCGGAACTCCATGTCGTGAAACAATCTCTTTTACATACAGACTCGTTAATTGGTTCAAACTGTAGCGGATCTTGATTGGTAGAAAATGTGCGGTCTTGGTTAGTCGATCCACGATAACCCAAATGGCATCATAACCTTTCTGCGTAGCTGGTAGTCCTTCCACGAAGTCCATCGTAATATGCTCCCATTTCCACTCTAGTATTTCCAACGGTTGTAGTAAACCACTCGGCCGCTGATGTTCTGCTTTAACGCGTTGGCAAGTCAAACATCTACTGACGCACTCTGCGACTTCCCGTTTTAAATTGGGCCACCAAAAATGTTGCTTCAAATCTCGGTACATCTTAGTGCCTCCCGGATGAACGGAATATGTCATATTATGTGCCTCGTGCAAAATCTCTTCCCTTAACTCGGTTACCGCTGGTACCCACACTCTTCCTTCAAATCTTAAGATACTGTCTTTATCCATTCGAAATTTCTCTTCCTCATTTTGTGTGACCCTCTTTCGGATTTTCTCACACTCTTCATCCTTTTCCTGGGCTTCCTTTACTTTATCCAACAACGTCGGACAAGCTTCCATTACAATTAACTTCTCACCAGACTTTTCTGGTCCTTTCACTTCTATCTCCAATTTCTCCATCTCTCTTATCAACTCTTCCTGAGTCGTCAATTTAAACAACTTCTCCCTTCCTTTCCTGCTCAGAGCGTCGGCAACCACATTCGCCTTTCCCGGGTGATAAAGAATATCGCAATCATAGTCTTTGATTAATTCTAACCATCTCCTCTGCCGCATGTTCAACTCCTTCAGTGTGAAGATATACTTTAGACTTTTATGGTCCGTGTATATCTCACATTTTTCTCCGTACAAATAATGCCTCCATATCTTTAACGCAAAAACTACTGCCGCTAACTCTAAGTCGTGAGTAGGGTATCGTTTTTCGTAATCCTTTAATTATTGTGATGCATATGCAATGACCTTGTCGTGCTGCATAAGCACATAGCCAAGTCCCTTGTGCGATGCATCACTATACACCACAAAATTTCCCGCATCATCTGGTAATGATAATACAGGTGCTTCGCTCAATCTCTTCTTCAACTCCTGAAAACTCTCTTCACATTTGTCGGTCCATACAAATTTCACCGTCATTCTAGTCAAATTGGTCAACGGGGTTGCTATCTTAGAAAAATCTTGGATAAATCTCCGATAGTACCCAACTAACCCTAAAAAGCTTCTCACCTCCGTCGGTGTTTTCGGTTGTTCCCAATTACTTACTGCTTCAACCTTCGCAGGGTCTACAGAGATTCCATTCTTATCCACCACGTGGCCTAAAAATTGAACCTTCTCCATCCAAAATTCGCACTTTGAAAATTTTGCATACATCTTCTCCTTCCTTAGTGCTTCCAAAACAATCCTCAGATGTTCGGCGTGTTCTTCCTCTGTCTTCGAGAAGATCAAAATATCGTCGATAAAAGCCACTACAAATTTATCCAAGTATGGCTTGAAAACTCGGTTCATCAAGTCCATAAATGCTGCCCGAGCATTAGTCAATCCAAATGACATTACCAAAAACTCGTAGTGTCCATAACGGGTTCGAAACGCAGTCTTTGGTATGTCCTCATCCCTCACTTTCAGTTGATGATATCCTGTTTGTAGGTCGATCTTCGAGAAACACTTTGCTCCCTTCAGTTGATCAAACAAGTCGTCTATCCTTGGTAGCGGATATCGGTTCTTGATCGTTACTCTGTTCAATTCTCGATAATCGATACAGAGTCTCATCGATCCGTCCTTTTTCTTAACGAATAGCACTGGTGCTCCCCAAGGAGAAACACTCGGTCGAATGTAACCTTTATCCAATAACTCTTGCAATTGTATCATCAATTCCTTCATTTCTACTGGCGCCATACGATACGGAGCTTTCGAAATCGATGCCGTTCCCGGTGCTAAGTCTATTATGAATTCGATTTCCCTGTCTTGCGGAAGACCAGGCAGATCATTAACTACGGATATATCCTTAATTTCTATTCCCTCTTTCCGAGTATCAACTATGTAAGCTAAATAACCTACACATCCTTTCCTTAACAATTTCTTGGCCTGCATCATCGTAACGCAACACGATTGCTTAAGCGATGAGCTACCATAAAACACTACCTTAGCCTTACTCGGAGTCTGAAGGTTCACACATTTGTTCTGACAGTCAATTATCGCAGCATGGTTATACAACCAATCCATTCCTAGTATTACGTCAAATTCTCCCAATCTAATAGGAATCAAATCTACGCTCAGTTCATGTTCTCTAATGTTTGCATGACAATCTCGATAAATGTATTCTACAGGGATCACTTCCATATTAGCAACTTCTATGACTAAAGGATTTTCTAATCGTTCTCGGGGTGTACTAAGTTTACTAGCAAATTCTTTAGATACAAAAGAACAGGTGTCACCCGAATCAAATAATATATAAGCATTTATATCATTGATTGTGATTATACCTGACACCACGTCCTTCGCAGCCACGGCGTCTTGGACGGTCATGTTAAAGGTTCTGGCGGTTGGGCGGTTGGATTGTGCCGGTCCACCGATCATCAGCTTGTTGCCTCCTTGCTTATTACTACCCCCGCCACTTCCCTTCTTTGGGCAGTCCTTAATTCGGTGCTCCATCGAGCCACACGCAAAGCATCCTTGTATCTTCTTTGGTTTCGGACAGTTGGGCGAGATGTGCCCTTCCTGTCCGCAGTTGTAGCAAGTGCCACGTCCCTTCCAGCACTCGCCCTGGTGATTCTTCCCACACTTCGGGCATCCTTCAGCCCTCTTCTTGAAACCTCCACGAAAATTCCCTGATTGATTATTGTTATTTTTGTTGTTGTTGTTATTCTCCCACTTTCTCTTTCCCAAGTTGCTTCCTCCGCTACTGCTTCCTCCCGTAGATTTTCTCCTCCGACATTCTTTCCTTTCTTTTTTTTGTTATACACACTTAAGGCCTCACTGCCACCTTCCGCAATGATTGCCTTCTCTAGTAATGTTGCAAAGGAATCAATTTGAAGAACTGATACCTTATTGAACAGCCACGGCTTCAACCCTTGTTCGAAACGTCTAGCCTTTCTCTCTTCATCACCAACTTGGTGCTCCGCAAATCGTGCTAGTTCGTTAAACCTAGCCGCGTATTGCGCCACCGTCATCTCACCTTGTTTTAACTCTAAGAATTTCACCTCCATCCGATTCTTCATACTCTCCAGGAAGTAATTCTCGAAGAACAGCGTCTTAAACTTGTCCCAAGCTATTATCCCTTCTCCAGCTCTTTGTTGATTAGCCTCCCACCAGTAGTTCGCTTCTCCCCTCATCATGTACATGGCAAACACCGTCTTCTGATCTTCGCCTATGCTAGCTATAGTGAAAGCTTTTTCGATCTCTTTGATCCATATTTGTGCGACGATTGGGTCAGTAGTTCCCTCGAACTCTGGGGGTCCTACACTCTTAAAGTCTTTAAAGGTTGTTACTGGCACAGTCTGAGGGTTCGGGCGAAACGGGTTCATTGTTCCTTCCCCTTAAGGCTTCTCCTAACAAGTCTACCAGTTTCTGGATCGGGTCTACTTGTTCCCTCTCGTTGTTAACAGATTCTTCGGGTGCAGTCAATCTATGTCTGGGCGGCATTATCTGCATCACAAGTTTCCATTTTATTATTATTCAAGTATATTACTTAAGTATTTCTTCTAATACTAAAAGAATAAATCTATAACACGTTTCCGAAATAAACTTCATTTATATTCATATGCCAAATCGTTTCATTACATGATTTTCCTAGCATACTGCTATAAATGTTATCACATATATCCCCTAATATCACAAAAGACGGGGAATATACCAACCTACTACCATACTACCCCTCTAACAAAAACTAACTCGGGGATTACATCATCATCCCACATCTTGCACAAAAGATCGGGATTGCATCATAGTATATACAATACATAAAGATAAATTCTACTAACTACTACTAGACTGACTAAGGGAATCTCATCCCATCATCCCGCGCTCCACTGCGCTCTTGTACTCCAACTGTACTATATACGCAACCAGCTCTCTGCTCAAGGTATGTAGAGTCTGTCCCTGTTCTGCCGGGTAGTGGTACACACCATCAATCATCCTTTCAAAAGCTGAATGGAACACATACCCCATCTTGTTCATCTTTCTCTTCTTGCACCTGACCTCGTCCTCAAGGTCGTCAGCTCTCTCATTGGACGCTTCCCACTTCTCCTCGAACTGTAACCTATCCATCACCTCCAACTCTAGCTGAGTACGGAGTGCCTCTTTCTCAGTCTTCTCACTCAGTTCCCTCTGCTCAACCTCTTCTAGCTTCTCTGCCAAAACTACATTCCTAGCCACTGACCTGTGAAACAGAGTCCCCATCTGGATCCCTGCCTCCCTACGGTAGGCAATCTCCACCTCTAACTCTTGCATAGCCAGCTTCCTCTGGTGGTCCCCGTCCCTCAGCTTCTGGAACTCGGACTCTCTCTCTTGGGCCTCTGCCTCCAGCTCCTGGACCTTGCAGTCTAACTCTAGGATTCGCTCCTCGTACTCTCCTAACATCTGCTCCTCTATAGTAGCCTCATCAGAGTCCTCTACTAGCTCATCCTCCATAGGCTCCTCCTCTGGATCAGACTCTATCTTAATCTCGTCCTCGTCATCAGACTCGAACAGTGCAACAGCCTGCACTGGTGTAGCCTCTAGAGGTGCCTCGTATACTACGTGTATATCCCTGGGCTCCTCCTCTGCCACTCTACTAGGTACCCCTGTGTCTGTCATCCTACAATCACAAACACAAGGCAAACAAACAGCAACTCCATTAGAATGTTAAATAAAACATAAGTTCATTGTATAGAATGAAGTTACATTTCATAACAGACTAAGTCTCTCAAGGAAAACTCTACATGAGTTTTATCTCCTTCCTAACTTCTAAGTTCACCTAAGCTATAGTCCAAGGACACTCGTTCCTAAGGTTTATAACTACAGATTTGATACCAACCTGTGACGCCCCCAAATTCCAGGACCGCCACTTGGTCTCTCCAATTCGGTTCATCACATGCTCATGGTAATACATCGCAATAATAATAACTAAATATCACACAATCACAGCGGAAAATCTATTCTAGAATAATTTACAATGATTTATTATAATTATTCCCCCAAGTCTCGCAACCTACAGTACTTAATAGATTACATACTAATATCAATTAACGATTTATTACATAATCTAACTTAAGCTTAAACATAATCAAATCCAGTCTTACTTCATCATCTTAACACAACATTAAAATATATAAAAAAAAAACATAAAAGAGACAAGCTAGTTGGTAGCCTTGCCCTTGCCCTTGTCAACGCCCGAAGGTTTGCCCTACTCTGCCTTAACTGAAATGTTTTAGGGAAGCAAGAATGAGCACAAATTTCCCAGCAAGTAATATACGACAAGGGTAAGTGATATAATTCTCAATTCTCGAAAAGGTATAGAAAAGTTTGATAGTTCAAGGATAGCAAGAGTATCAACAGTTCTCAATAACAGTCGCTAAGGACAAAATAATATCAACATGATTCAATAATAATTCAATTCAAGATTTCAAGATAACTGAATACTGAGCAGTCACTAAGGACTATGAACTTCCACAGGATTTGACAGTAATAAACTAAAAATCCAACAAAAACAGATACAGCAGGTGATCAGCCTAAAGTACCCTCGTTATGCATAACAATCAATCATACTCAAGTGCGCGCGTCGGTTCTCCGACAGTTATAGTTTATTCTTCTCAGTCAAATACAAGTCCCGCACCAATCAATTGGTTTGGGTCGCTTTTCAACAATATAAGTCTAGCCGAATCAAATGGCATAGACACTTTCACAATATTCAAGAACAATACTAAGTTCAACATGTATAATAGCTTTAATTAATTAAGAGTTCAAGTATGCTAATTCAATTCAACGATTTAGTAAGAAACTAGTTCACAATATACAAGGATAGAATACTTGCACCGTAAAAGAGTGTAAGTTAGGAAACTTGCCTTTAGCGTAGTTTATCCACGTAAAGTAATTCAACACTTTTGAATCCTATTTATAGTGTATTATAAGTATAGGATTTTCATTAGTCATTTATGCTCACATATGATATGTAATTTTAAACGCACCCATAAACGTTTAACTTAGTTGCATACTATACACATACTTCATCATATACTTTTGCGTACATATAGCACATTTCTGTTTACAAGACATTATGAAGTCATCACATAGTTTTTAATCGTTGCTTTATAGTCCCCAAATACCTTTTGGACTTATCCTTGGGAAGTTTATAATCAAACATTCAATTTTATCGCTTAGCATGCCTTTTAACACATTTCTTAGCATACTGGTCATATATTACAAGTTAAAGTAATCGCATAAGCTAACTCTCAAAAATTAGATCAACAACTGGCTCAATTCTGATTCCAGACTGGCGCAGCTGCGCCATGGCTAAGCCTAGGGCCGACGCAGCTGCGCAGCCCTCTGGCTAAGTCAAGGCTGATATGTGCCTTGTGGTTTCTGTTCGGTCATGCAAGCTAACATTCACACCAGGTATACTGACATGTTAAAAGTCCTTTCGTGTTTTCCCAAGGCAATCTAGGTTCCACTTTCCATAACATGATTCTAGACTTACATTTTAAACAATTCAAGTCCTTACAACATTATTAAATCATGCAAGCTATCATGCTCATTAATTTTAAATGTACGAGGTGATCATATAACTTGATTTAGGCATGCTCACAAGTAGTTATATCATATACGTATTCAAATCTAAATTTATCTTTACATATTAGGGTCTTAGTGTAGGATTTCTAAGAGCTTAAGGCCAAATGTGGCCATGCAATCACAACGTATACAATTAAATCATAGATACATGCGAGAAGGTCATACAAATTGTAATATACATGCTTGCGATTGTGCACATCATTTATTCATAACTAGCATTGTTTGTTACTTTAGAAACATGCGTAAACCCGTGCTTAGTTAACTTATTATTGAATTTTAACAAGCGAGTACACACGTATGGTATACTAGTGATGTTATATTCATTATTAAGCATGTTGAAAATATCAGAATATGGATTCTAATACAACATGTTAAGTCCATGTTCAAAGTCCATGTTTCGTTAGTAAGTTCTATTAACGAAGTCTAACATGTTCATGTTACCTTAAGATACATATATACACAAGTTATCACATCCTTCATGAATCTCTAAACCATAATAACATGCATCGAAAGTCAGAATATAAGTATAACATATTCAAGTCTCTCTTTATAACTTTAAGTTCCTCTTTAAACATATACGTCGTTTCGTCAAAAAGGTATACCATCTTGGTTTAAACATGCATACGTTAGGCCTATGTACTCATACATATGTTCTACTCATGTTCACGTGCTTGCCTTATCTATACAAGTAACTACCACATAGCAGTTTTAGGAACAAAATTAGATTCTGGTTCCAGAGGCCGGCGCAGCTGCGCTGCGCCTCAGTAGTAAACCGGCGCAGCTACGCCGTGCTTCGGCCAGCACCAGTGAGCTCCCTGCTTCGGCAGTTCCCAGCCCAAACATAAATTTACTTCACGAACTTGATTGTGATCAGTCACATTGGCTTATTAACACATGTATAAGACTATATAACAACTAAACAATTGTTCTATACCCCAATTATAATACAATTTGGCATAATCAAGAATTGAAATTTTTGACAGAAAATGAAAATGAAGAACATGAATCATGTAATTATCCCTTTGCTACGAATTAAGCTTGCTGATATCTCACAATGCTATTATAATGATATATGTATATGCTCTCAACTTATCAACTCAAACAAAATCTCAGCAAGGTGAAATGAGAAGGAAGGAAGCCATATTTATAGAGAAAACAAAATACAGACAATGGAATTGCCTACCATTTCAAACTAACAGAAATTTGAATTGCATACTAGATAAGAAGAAGTTGGTAGATAGTTGGTGGAATACATCATGAGAGCCATTCCTCATATAATTATGAGCTAGGATTGCTTGGGAGAAGAATGAGGAAGTAGACTAGCCTTTGAGGTTTTCACGTGTATGAGAGGAAGGAGGAATGGACAAGCCATATATCTTAGCATTTATTAGTACACAACGCAGAAGAGCTTCCAAGAGCTCAAGAGGAGACTTATTTCGGCACCTGTTTTGACAATACCATCTGGTTCGGATGGATTTGTTATTTACAGCAACGCTTCGGGCAAAGGGTTAGGATGTGTTCTCATGCAACATGGGAAATTCATAGCCTATGCCTCGCGACAACTCAAAGAATATGAGAGGAATTATCCTACTCATGATCTAGAGTTGGCAGCAGTCGTTTTCGCGTTGAAGATCTGGAGGCATTACCTGTACGGAGAGAAAGTGGAGATTTATACGGATCATAAGAGCCTTAAATATTTCTTCACTCGGAAGAAACTCAACATGCGGCAACGACGTTGGCTTGAGCTGTTGAAAGATTACGATCATACCATCCAATACCATCCTGGAAAAGCGAACGTGGTAGCTGATGCGTTGAGTAGAAGATCATATGTGGGAACGAGTGCGATGATGTCAAGTATACGCATAGAACCAGCTTTGATTGATAAAATTAAAGCTGCTCAAGCTACGGATGCGGAGCTGATGAAGATGAAGAAGAAGGTACAAGAAGGTGCAATTCCAGAAGCAAGAATCGATGAAGAGGGAATACTTCGAGTCAACTCCAGACTTTGCGTTCCTAACGATTCTGACTTGAAGCATAGAATCATGATGGAGGCACACAACACACCATTCGTAATCCATCATGGGAGTACCAAAATGTTTCGTGATCTTCGACATACATTTTGGTGGAGCAATATGAAGAGAGAGATCGTAGAGTTTATTTCGAGATGTTTAATTTGTCAACGTGTAAAGGCGGAGCATCAAGTACCGAAGGGTCCATTCCAACCACTGGAGATTCCGAAATGGAAGTGGGAACACATTACGATGGATTTCGTTACGGGTCTTCCCAAGGTTTCTCAAGGCATAGATGCGATTTGGGTTATTGTTGATAGATTAACTAAGTCTGCTAATTTCTTGCCGATACGAGAGACTTATTCCCTTGAACGTCTTGCTCATATGTACGTGAATGAGATTATGAGATTGCATGGCATGCCAGTATCCATAGTTTCGGATCGTGACCCCAGATTTACTTCACGATTTTGGATCAGTTTGCAGAAAGCTATGGGCACGGATTTACGATTCAGTTCGGCTTATCATCCTCAAACAGACGGACAATCAGAAAGGACTATCCAAACTCTTGAAGATCTATTGAGACTCTGTGTTCTAGACTTCACAGGGAGTTGGGATAAGTACTTACCATTGGTGGAATTCTCCTACAACAACAGTTATCAGGCAAGTATAGGCGTAGCTCCATTCGAGGCATTGTATGGGAGAAAGTGTCGCTCTCCAGTATGCTGAGATGAGGTGGGTGAAGCAACATTGTTGGGACCGGAGTTAGTACGTATGACTACGGAAAAGATCCAAATGATCCGACAACGTATACAAACCGCACAAGATCGACAAAAGAGTTATGCGGATCTTCATCGAAAGGACATGGAATTTAATGTTGGAGACCATGTGTTATTACGTGTTGCTCCGTGGAAAGGAGTTTCGAGGTTTGGGAAGAGAGGAAAGCTCAACCCACGATTCATTGGTCCATTTGAGATTCTTGACCGAGTAGGAAATGTGGCTTATAGACTCGCTTTACCTCCAAGCATGTCTCGTGTTCATAACATGTTTCACATATCCGTGTTACGTAAATATGTGAAGGATCCAAACCGCATTATTGAGTTAGAACCAGACGAGATAGCCGAAGATTTAACGTACGGGGAGGTACCTGTCAAGATCTTGGATAGGAAGGAGCATGTCCTACGCTCGAAAATTATACCTCAAGTTAAAGTTTTGTGGAGAAACCATGCAATTGTGGAAATGACGTGGGAGTTGGAATCGGAAATGAAAGCGAGGTATCCGCACCTTTTCGATATTCCAGGTACGTACGTCAATTTCGAGGACGAAATTTCATAAAGAGGGGAGGTTGTAAGACCCCAACTTTTATGAATAAAGATTTAATTTTCTTTATATATTATTTCGAAATAGTAAGGTGTTGATTTGATAAATGTGAAAGTTATGGGTGAAATGTGCAAATATTTCAAAATGAGCAAGTGGTTATAAAATATTCTGGTTGTCGGGGAATATTCGTTTGGTCGTGGAATATTCTTGTTGTCGGGGAATATTCGTACGACGGTGCAGCTATTTGTGGGCCCCACAACGGAATAACTGTCGGATATAGAAAGCGACAGAAATAACCTTTTTATAAAATAACGGTGTAGTTGTTACCGTTAGTACTGTTGAAATACCCGGTGGTTAAAATACAGTGATACGCGGTGTTGCACAGTAGCACACGGTATTGCACAATATTTTGAATTATTGAGTTTTACGTGAGAAGGCACTTACTCAATTATTGTTACAGTAATTACTGTTCAATATTTTATATTATTGACTCAATAATTGTTACGTTGATATTTTATATTATTGACTCAATAGTTGTTACATTGATATTTTATTGACTCAATAATTGCTACGTTGCTATTTTATATGATTGATTCAATAATGGGTACAGTTGATAGTTTGTATTATTGATTCAATAATTGTTATTGCACAGTATTTCACATTATCAACTCAATAATTTATATTATTTGAATAATATTATTAGATAGCAATATTATTTATGTTATTTAATTGCGCGCCAGTAAGGAGAAATCCTTATCGGAAGGCCCCCTCTTTCTTGGGAACGACCTGGTTGTCAATATTGTAGTTCTGTAATATTATTTGTGAATAATTAATTATTGATTTATTTGATAAGGAAATATTTATTTTGTGGATATAAAAGAAGGAATTAGTGCTGATGTGTTTTTTTATTAGTATTTTGATGGGGAAAATCATCTGTTTATGGATTTTGGATAATTTATGTTTGGAATTTGGAAAAATTTCCTTCTACAAAGTTGTAGAGAATTAAATTTCCTATGGCAGGACATAGAATTTGTATTTTTCTGACAAAGGGGCTATTTTTTATGAATTATTGAAGTTTCAGAAAATAAATATTTTTTTAATGGGTGGGCCCCACTTTTGTTGAAAATCTGATTTTTGGGAGCAGCCGGAGGCTGGAGATTTTTTTTTTTAAAATAATATTATTTTATTAATTTAGTCTCCTTTGGCATCCTAAGCTTTTCGTATAAATAGAGTGCTTAGGTTAGAATTGAAAATCACACCAGAATCAGAAGTTTTCTCTCTCTATAATATCGAGCGTATTTTTGTGAGTATTTCAATACTTTGAGTGTTGTTATTCAGTTCAAATTTTCTTCGGTATTATATCCGATATTCCAGTCAGAGGTACTATTCTTTTGAGGTAAGGGATGTTATTTTCTTTCATAAAATGATGTTATTCTTTTCAATATCATTATACCGAAATATTGGCATGGATTTTATTATGAAATTCTTACTTTTTCCGTCGGGATTACTATTCACGTATACGGCACTATTCACGTATACGGCACTATTCACGGAAAAATTAAATTTTCTTCTATTTGTCCAAATTGTCTGTTATAGTTACTATCTTTGATTGGATCTAAGTTTTGAGCTTTATTCTTGAATTTTGCTCCACAAAGTGTTATTATGGAGTATTCTTGAACTTGGATAAATTAGATTGCAAATTCTTAATCTTATCCTTTATTTCACTGGATTCGTTATTTAAAATGTTTTTCATCATCCTCAGTCCTAAAAGGTGATGTAACTGAATATCTTTGGCCTGTAGAGTAAAGATGAATGATTACCTGATGAATATCTTTGGCCTGTAGTGCAAAGATGACAGGTGTAGAGATGAACATGACCACTAATGATACAAATGAATATCTTTGGCCTGTAGTGCAAAGATGAATATTTGATTCGAGATGTATATTGATTGATGTTATAGGGATAAAATATTGATGATAGACTTTTAAATCATAGAAGATAGTAGACTTCATTCTCTGCTTAACTCTTCTAATGAATTGTTATTTTCGCTGCGAATATTGATCTAAAATTGGTTGTCCATTATATTTTATCTTATTGGTTGAAGACTAACGATAATTTATTTTTCATTATCTTAGTCATAATATTTTTTACTGAGCTAGTTGAGCTCACCCTTTTCATCTGTTGTCCTCTTCAGGAAATGAGAATGTCGCAGGGACTAGTCGGGGGACAGAGTGATGGTCCGAGTTAGAACAGTTGTAGTCCTCACTATTTCTGATAAATAGTGTGATAATAATTGTAATGAGGACTTAGTTTGAATATTAATATTTTCTACATATTTGTATTGACACTCACAGTTGTGTGGTCGTATTTTGCACGACCGTATGATATAAAGTTTGTATTCGAATTCTGTACCATGTATTTGGTGACTCAGAATGGGTTGGGTTGACTGGACCTATTCTGGGGGGCGTCACATATCTGATTACGAATCCTATCCAACTTGTGAATCTTGTCTTATGGGTAAGATGACCAAATCTCCTTTTAGTGGAAAAGGAGAAAGAGTTACAGAGTTGTTAGCATTGGTACACGCAGACGTATGTGGACCTATGACAACGACTGCACGAGAATGGTATTATTATTTTATTACTTTCAGTTATGATCATTCAAGATTGGATATGTGTATTTATTGAAATACAAATCTGAATCGTTTGAAAACTTCAAATAATTCAGAACTGAAGTAGAGAAGCAAACTAGCAAGAGTATTAAGATTCTTCGATCATATTGAGGAGGGGAATACTTAAGCAATGAGTTTCTCAATTGTCTCAAAGAAAATGATATAATTTCACAATGGACTTCACCAGGCACTCCATAGTTGAATGGAGTATCTGAGAGGAGAAATTAAACTTTGTTGGAAATGGTTAGTTCCATGATGAGTTTTATCGACCTTCCATTATCATTATGGGGTTATGCCCTAGAAATGGTTGCATATCTACTTAACAAGAAACCTACCCAATCCATCTCAAAGACTCCATATGAGATATGGACATAGAGGAAACCAATTCTTAAGTATATTAAGACTTGGGGTTATCCAACTTATGTCAAAAGGTTTGAAAATGATAAGCTGCAGACTAGATCCGACAAGTGTAGATTTGTGGGATACCTTAAAGAAACTATAGCGTATTATTTCTTTCATCCAACTGATCAAAAGGTGTTTGTTGCGAAACATACTGCCTTCTTAAAAAAGGAATTTAACCTTGAAGGGGTCAGTGAGAGTAAGATATATCTTGAAAAAGTTCAAGAACCACAAAACACTACGTATCAAAATTAAGTATTTGACCAAGTGGAAGAACGTATTATACCACAACCTATTCATAAATCTGGAAGAGTACCAAAAATACCAGAGAGGTATGGATTCGTCATAGAGGATGACGATGAGATACGCATCATAGATGATGATGATCCATTGATTTACAAAAAGGCTATGAGTAGCAAAAACTCAGAGAAATGGCTTGAATCCATGAAATCCGAGATGGACTCCATGTATGAAAACCAAGTATGGACTTTGGTTTCTTCACTTAAAGGCATTAAGCCTATTGGGTATAAATGGGTTTTTAAAAGAAAGACTAGAGTGCACGACAAGGTAGAGACCTATAAGGCTCGACAGGTTGCAAAAATAAGGCTCGATAGGATGCAAAAGGTTTCAAACAAAGACAATGTATTGACTATGATGAAACCCTCTCACTAGTAGCTATGTTCAAGTCCATTCGAATTTTACTTGCGATTGCAGCTAATTATGACAACGAAATCTAGCAGATGGACGTGAAAACGACCTTCCTCAATGGGAAATTTGAGGTAGATGTGTATATGACACAACCAGAGGGTTTTGTTTCAATGGTTGGAACAAATCAAGTCTATAAGATGCAATTATCTATTTATGGATTGAAGCAAGCTTTTTGAAGGTGGAACATCTGTTCTAATGAGACAATCAAAGAGTTTGATTTTCTCAAAACTGAGGATGAACCATGTGTGTACAAGAAGATTAGTGGGAGTGTTGTTTTATTCCAAGTATTATATATTGACAATATATTACTGATAGGGAATGATATTCATATACTACAATCGATCAAAATCTTGTTATCTAACCACTTCCCCATGAAGGACTTGAGTGAGGCATCTTATATTTTTGGGACAAAGATCTATAAAGACAAATCTAAAAGGATGCTTGACTTGTCCCAAGGAGCGTACATTGACTTGATGCTAAAGAAGTTTAGCATGGAAGATTCCAAGAGAGGTCTCATGCCGATGAGCCATGGAATACATCTCTCCAAGAAACATGCCCCAAAGACACCCGAGGAGAGAGACCATATAAGTAAGATTCATTATACTTTAGCAATATGATCTATCATGTATTGTATGATATGTACTAGACAGGATGTTGCTTATGCACTTAGTGTAACAAGAAAATATCAGTCGAATCCAAGAGAGAAGCATTGGAAGGCATTGAAAACATCTTAAAGTACTTGAGAAGAACTAAGGGTGTCTTTCTTATCTATGATGGGTCTGAATTAAAACTAGAGGGCTATACAAACTCAAGTTTCTAAACTGACCAAGATGATAGTAAATCCATTTCGGGGTATGTGTTTACCTTAAAGAGTGGCGTAATGAGTTGGAAGAGTTCCAAGCAGCAAACAGTTGTTGATTCAATGACAGAGGCAGAGTACATAGCTGCAAGTGAAACTGCAAAGGAGGCTGTTTGGGTGAAGAAGTTCATAACTAAACTTGGTGTGGTTCCTAACATTAGAGGATTAGTACCTTTATTCCGTGACAACACCAGAGCTGTTGCACAGGCCAAAGCACCCAGGTCTCATCAGAAATCCAAACACGTGTTGCAGCAGTTTCATTTGATTAAAGAAATCATTGAAAGAGGAGATGCCACCCTGGATCGTGTGGACTCTCAAGAAAACATTGCAGATCCATTTACTAAAGCTTTAACACAACAGCAGTTTGATCGTCACATAGAGAAGATGGGTATGAGATACCATGGCGATTGTCTTTAGTGTAAGTGGGAGATTTAAAGTATTATGCATACAAACCAATCATATTTGATATGATGAAACATATACTTTGTAACAATCTTATTCATTTATTAATAAAATATTTCATTTATTAAAAGCTTTTACTTTATCTAAATGATGTTGTTATATAATATGTGATAAACCCATAGTTTTAAGCAATTTTTTTAGAATCATGATGATGATCATACTAATGAGATCTAAATTCTTAGATAGCTTAAAACTAAAATAGGTTCCAATCATTGGATTATTAAAAGGGAGTTAGTGTATATTGATAGATTGGTGCATACCTTGCTTGCTTTTGGGAATAGAATGATTGATCTCATAATCATTTGTGTGGAGACACTAAAGCAAGTATGTAGGTGCTTATTGGAGAATAAGTTCACTAAATGTGGATCGCTAAGGGATACCTAATGGAGTTTTACTCTTCTGTCAATAGGAATTCCTTTAGTGATAGTAGTATAAGTGATTCTTAAAGTTGAGATCATCATAATCTCTTGTGTATGATGAGTTATACTTTGAAATGTCCCTTAAGACCCTTAAGGTGTATCAAAGGGTATGCTTAGATATAATAAGTTGTACATGGAGATACTGAATGATCAACAAATAATCTACCGTTTATAGTAAAAGGAGAGAATGTCATATATGATTCGATAAATGACAACTTAGGAATCCTTGGCTAAGGTAGAATGAAATTAGAAAAAAATTTCTAATTTGCATTATTTAGAGTTGTGCATTTGAGAATCGAAATACATATAATTAAATAAAATAAGACTTGACAGTAATTTTATGTCTTATATTTAATTGGGACATTGTATGATGGAATGATTGAATTATACAGTAACTATTTACTCAAAGGTTCTTTTATGATTAATGTTAAAATCTTTATTATCTGGAAATTTATTAATCGCTAAGGGGGCTTATCCTTAGTGTAGAATAAATGTTTTTTATTTAAATAAATTAAATAGTTTAATTTATTTAAATAAATAAGATTAGAATTATTCTAATTGATTTATTCACAACCGGTTTAATATGGAAAACGTAGAGGTCACACCATAAAAGTAAAATATTTATTTAAGAAGTAAATGGCATAATTGTAATAATAAGTTAAGTGTATTTAATTTAATCTATGGTGATAAAATAAATTAAATAGCTTAATATTTATTATTTAATATTTTAGAAATATTTAATATAAATTAATAAGATGAGTCTTATTATTATTATTATTACAATTATTATTATTATTTAATTCCTAAAAAGGTTTGAGAATTATTTAATAAAAATACTCTCATTAATTCCTAATTTGATCGGAAATACAATTAATTAAAAGAGTTTAATTAATTTAAATGAAACCCTATTTCAAAGTAGTTTAAGAAGGTTGTCTACATCTATAAATAAGAAGAGTCTTATTTTGATTTATGGTGACTAACAATTCCAAGAGTTGGGAGAGTATGTACATTTTCTATAGAGATGGAAATTTGGGTTTTGGCAAACGGCCATCTTCTTGTATAAAGATTATTCTTTGGTGCATCACCTCTACATGCCAAACACTTTGGTGGTTAACGTTGATCAAAGGAAGGAATCTAACTCAGTTAATTCAAGGAGAATCCGAAGGACTTGGAGTTGATCTCGTACCTAAGAAAACACGGTTCTACAAAGGTATGATTCTGATTCTCCTTCTTCTTCGTTTAGATTGATAATTAAGCACAAAGTATGATAACGGTGATGGTTTGTATAAAAAAATTTATATTCCTATTTTATTGCGCTTTCGCTACTTTTATGATATTTTATTGCATGATCGCGCTATATACAAACCTAACACCGTAATATCAATCAACGACCTTTATGCATTTAGTATCCTACTTTAGATGCTGCTTTTGAACTTAAATTATGACTAATTAATCTTTTGCCTACTTTTCATAGTCTGCATCTAAATGAGTTTCATGTGGTGTGATCGACCATGAAACCACAAGGAGTGACTGAAGAATAGATAATGCTTAGATCATTTCCATTATCACTAGCAGATCTAGCAAATGACTAGCTGTACTACCTACCTTCAGGATTAATCCAATCTTAGAATGACATAAAGAAGCTATTCTTGGAGAAGTATTTTCTATCCTCAAGAGTGGCCAACATAAGGAAGGACATATGTGGAATTATGCAGTTTAATGGAGAGAACCTATATGAGTGCTGAGAATGGTTTAAAAAGTTGTGTTCAAGCTGTCGACCTTACCAAATAGATGATTAACACTTAGTCCAATACTTATATAAGGGATTGTTGCCCATGGATAAAAGAATGATTGATGCAGCAAATGGAGGAGATTTAGTTGACAAGACCCTACAGGCTATAAAGAACCTAATTACAAACATGGAAGCAAACCCACAACAATATGCCACTAGGATGGATCACACACTTAAAAAAGCCAATAACGTAAGTACATATAATACTGAATAACCAACTTCTGACTTAACTTCTATGGTTAGACAAATGGTTGTAGGAAATATGCAAGAAGCAAAAGATTGTGGAATCTTTTTGTTATCAGTTCATACCACTGATTCATGCCCAACACTGCAAGAGGATGACAATATGCAACAAGCCAATGCAATGAGGAACTTTCAGGTACAACCACAGAGAAGGTATGATCCCTATTTTAACACATACAATTGAAGATGAAGGGATCATCTTAATCTGAGCTATGGAGGAAACAGATGTGACGCCCCCAAAATCTCTACACTCCCTGTAGCAGATTTGGTGCTCACGTAAATATTCCATAAGATAATAATTCCTATCAATCCAAAATTCACAGTATTGCACAACGAACAGTATTTCTCGTCAAAACATTTACTGTGTTGGGATACCTTCACTTGGATGAATAGGTTTACTATCTCACGGATATTTCTTTCATATCAATAATTCCCATCTATCTGACATTTGCAGTATTAAAGCTAGGATTGTTCTTGGAACTGAGGGGCGCGACCTCAGTGCATCAAAGAACTCCAAGATCTTTCAATACTCCCATTCAAATATATAGTTCATACAGATAATGTACTTCTTCCTATTTTCTAGAAAGGTAAAACTAATCAATTGACAAAAGATAATAATATATTACATATTCTTAAATTTGATTACAATAAATCCCAACTTACTATTACATCAAAATTTTCAAAGATGTAACCAAAACATAACTTAAAAGAGTTTTTCTATCCGCATAATGGAGTTATGGAACTTTCGTTATATCAGTCAAAGCTATAAAGGAAAAGAATAATTGTATGGATGAGCTACAGAAAGCTCAACAAGTTTAAAACAAGTTATACTTTATACTCATACTGCATCTGAATTGAAAGAACATATAGTTTAGAGTTTTTCCATATACATATATATACTAAGGTTTGATCTGCCAAACCCCACATATTACGAGCTTATGTCAATCATAAAGACTTAGCAACCCGAGTTGATTCTGTCAACCACACCACACTCCTAGCAGTCATAAAGACTTATAGGAGCTCTGTTCGGATATCTCATAGGGGATCAGCCTAATCATATCCTAGGAGTATGCATATCATCCTACCAGTCCAACAAGGTCATTGATATAACTACCTGTAAATATAACCCCTGGTCAGTGCTATAACTGTCGGTTCTAACAATATCAACATATATCTGTACCAAACAATATTGGTTTTACCACAGTCTATGCTTTGATATCAAATCAAATACAGTTTACGCAAATAACAATTCATATGGTTTGGTTATGGTTGAACAAGAAGCAATAACCCTTTTTAATAACAGATATCACGAATTACGTTTAAAACAAGTTCACATGTCATCAATGTAAGAATTACATTTAATACAAAATTAAATATAGTTGGAAAACTTACCTGATTCGCCTCTATCTTTTACGCTAATTTTTCGTCTCTCGGTCCATCTATAAAGCTTTACAGCTTTACAAGTTTAAAGCCATCGCCATTTACAGCTTTCGTATATATAATATATATATATATATACGTATATATATATATATTGCTTCACTCATTTTGATTAAATTGTTGCTTTAAATATTCATTTGATATGAATCGGCACTGACATTTCTGAGGCAAACTAGATTTCTTTAAATCTCGCCAACTCTAGCTTTCAAACGGTTCAAAATAGATCCAGACATAACCGGGAAGCTAGAATGGCCGAGATTTATTTAGATCCAGACTTTTTTGTAGTGTCAGTTATGAAAGCAACCTCGCGTCCTTTAGATCGCTATCTAATGGGAACGAGATGCTTCGGCCATGTGCGAACTAGGATTTACTGATGAATCATTGGTTCTGGCGATATCTAGATGTAAATATATATTTCTGTACATATTTGAGCTGTGCAAGTTTTATTGGCTTCTCTTTGTGAGCCTAGGAATCATGGGATTCATGATCAAACTGATCAGAACTTGATTCCCACGATGGGCAAACTCCACTTTACAGATGTACCCTACTAGTTTTTCTATAAAAATGTACATCCGAAAGACCTTAAAACGGTTATCCGGATTTAAGGTCTCAACATAATGAGAATAACGGCTTGTCGTGTAAGAGTCACTGTGATAACCCGAATACTTATATGATAGTGAATTATGAAGTATATGACTTCGACGGGTAAAGTATATGCCAATGATCCTTAGAAAGGAAATGAACGGGATAGAGAATATATAATATTTGAAACATAATTGTGTTTAATTGAAGGTTTTGAAATAAAACCTAAGAATTTATTGAAGAACTAAATATAGTAGAATATATATATAAAACCTATATTAAGGCAATGCGTTGAAGTTATTCAATGATAAATGTTTTTAAAGAGATTTGATGAAAACCTAAGTAAGGTAGGGTTTCGGTGATTCCGAGAACGGAATCTTTATAAGGAGGGAAGAATGTGACAACCCGAATTTTTAAAAATTATTAGAATAAGAATTTAATAAATAAAATTCTTATTACGAGATGTTTTAAGTTTAGATATGTGTATATATGTGTTACGTATTGTGAAGTATATGATGTGGTGTGAATATAGAAGATATATATATATATATATATATATATATATATTCATATATATATATATATATATTCATATATATATATATATATTCATATGTTGGAAGAATGAGGTTTAGTAGTTAATTTAATTTAACTATTGAAGAAGATAAATGGAATTGTTTGAAAAGAGAATTAAGTTAATCTAATTAAGTTGGGAATTATATTATGGAATAATATAATTTGATTATTATGCCTTGTGACAATGAATATATTATGAATTAAATTTCATAACTAATGTGAGTAATTCACTTAGTTAAAATAGTGAGTTAATGTAAAATAATTATAATAAGAATTTAATGAATAGAATTCTTATTATGACGTGTTTAATAAAATAAATATTTTAATTGAAATATTTATGGAGTAAAATAAATATTCAATGGAAATTATTATGGAATAATTTATTTAAGTATGATGATATTAAATAATTTAATTAATATTTAAGTAGTAATTAGATGTATGGGTTAAATAAATTGTATTGGGACAATTTATGCGAGGAAAGGAATTAAATAATTATATATTATAATTGTATAATTCATTTGAGTTAATTAAAATAATTAAGGGAATAAATATTAATTATTTTAATGGAAAGGTCTATTTTAAGTTAAGGGTTATGAATATAATTTCATAATGTATAAGCATAATAATTATACATATTATAATTGTATAATTATTTAGTTTAGCTAGCTAAGTAATTTAGTAGTATGGTTAAAGTGTGACACTTAGAGAAAAAAAAGATATATTATATAATAAGGAGTTTATACAAAAATAAATTAGAAGAGGATAATTGGGTTCAAACCAAACATGGCCTTGAGACTCTTGGTTTTTGCAACTGCTGAGACTTTGGGTTTTTGTAACGGGCTGAGAAATAAAACTTACGCTTAAGTTTCACAAGACTAAGTTAGAGAGAAACTGAGGGAGAGAACTCTCTTAGAAAGTTGAGAGTAAAGAGGATTTCTGTGATTCAAGGAAGAGGTATAAGATTAACCAAATTTTCTACATCATCTAGATATTTTAAAGAATCTAGATATTTTAAAGAAGAAATCAAAGGTAATTGTCTAAATCTAAAGTTTTGTTCTTATTAAACTTAACTGTAAATAGTGTTGGTGGATGATTTCTTAAGAAAATTGATTATATATGTTTTTGGGTATATATATTCTGTTATATATCATCTATAAGCATTTTGTAGGTAATTGAATTCATGATGTTATGCTAAAGATGAAGAACTTGTATTCTTAATGAAATATGTATGTTATGGCATAGTTGGAGTCAATGTTTAGTTATGAAATCATGATAAAAACCTTAAATTGATGATGTATTATGATAGTACTCGAAGAAACAAAAATAACCCAAGTTGAACGAGTCAAAACGGATGTAAAACGAATTCGTAGTGAATGAATTCGCTAAATATGTGTAAAACATGAAAAAATTAGCATGAACACTGAATTACCTTAAAATGAATTGTTAAAATTTTTGAAGTGTTATAGTTATTATGTAGATGAGTAGTTCAGTGTTTCACGAATCCATAGAGTCGAAAACGGACTCAATTGGATGTGTATAACTCAATTTATGAAGATTAGAAGGAGGAAAGGGTAAGAAAATTCGCAAGAACAACAACTAGGAAACAAAAATCGCGTAGCATGCTGCCAGTGGCACAGCTGCGCTGCCCCCAAGGCTATTTGGGGCTCAGCAGCACCGGAAGGGTTGTCAGTCTGGGACTATTTTGACCTCCTGTGATAAAACAGCCATAACGTTTTCATACGAATTTCGATTGAGGAAATTAAAGATGATTCGGAACGAGCACGAGTAGGCCTACAACTTTCGTTCTTTAAGTTTTTCAATTTGAGGTCAGTAGCAGGGGTTAAAATGGTCATATTTGGGACTGATGTGTATTCGGAGGCAATCGGAGGGCGTCGGGCATGCACGTATGCAAGTGTAGTGCTTATGATGCTAAAAGATGTTGTCCTAAGTTATAAAACATGAATGTTATTAAATATAATGATGGTTGACATTAATAAATGATGTATTAGATAAGTTATATAGGCACACTAAGCATATACAGGAGAGGCGATTCGGGTGTGTGACGAATGAACGTCGAAACGTCGTGACAAGTGTTAATGAACGTAAAAAGTGTTTTAAGTCAAATGAAATGAACATTATAAGATATAAAATGGGGTTAATATAAAACTAATAAGTAGTCCTAGCAAGACTTAAACACTTGAATAAATTTTGAATATTACTAAAAAGAAATATAGTGAGATATAAGTCAAAAGTTAACACATCAAATTGAACATTGTGTATTGATTAATAAGAAGGGTTATGGGATGTAGATTAAAGTTACATTGCAACTACTATGCGTTGCTATGTGACTAATAGTTGATGTGCATAATTATATAATTGTGTAGGGCATGTGAAGTGCAGATATCCTTAAGCTGTTAAACTGTTATTGGTAAACAACGATAAAGGCAAGTCTTTCAGTTCCTATTTGCTATGTGAACTTGATGATGAAATATTTTAAATCATTACTTCAAATAGCATGATGTGTTATATATATGTTGAAAGCATGAAACGTTAAAGTCAATTTATGACTTTGTTGATCGAGTAATGAATGTTGATTAAGTAAGGAACTCAATCTTTACACTTGTTATATGAACTATAGCATGTATCTTATATTAGTCCAATGTTTATGAGATGTATGTTGAGAATGTTGTTATGTGCTATGTGATGCATGAAAACTGTTAGATCTTGCTGAGCTGTCGAGCTCAATCTTGCAAATAATCACTTTTGCAGGTCAAGGATTTAAGGTGACGCTATGTGCTACTTGAAAGCAATGAATCAGATGTAATGTATGAAGATTTATATACTTTAGCTGAATTATTATTATTTTGGATCATGTTTAAAGTTTCAGATAATGTATTTGATAATGTATGATGTTTAATCGATGTTGATTTGTAAAGTTTAAATTTTATCTGATGTACAAAGGATATTGAACCTGGTTGTAAGTTTTAGTTTATAATAACTCTGATGAAGCGATTCATAAAATAAATTTGAATCAAAGTTATGTAATGATAAAGGTTGAGATTCAGGGCAATAAAGAAAGAATTATATAAAAATTTTAAATATTCCGCATTTTATTAAGTTTAACATCGATTAATGATGTAAAGTCTAAATAAGGATGTATTGTTAACGACCGATATCCAGGGCTGTATTGTATGAATTTTGGGGTCGTTACAGTCACTCCGCTGGCTGTCATGCCTATGAGAAGACCGACACTCGTATATATGTTGTGGTCAAGGATGCTTCGTAGCCCGACAATCACTATTCAAATTGAGCCCAAAGGCTAAAAAGATAAAACATACGTGTTGACATACTTCAATTCCTATATTAGCGTAAGTGTTTGAAAACCTGCTTTCAAAACATTATTTTAATAATCTTATCTAAATAAGAGACTTTTTCAAATCAAATCAAACCCTTCGTATATAGGTTCAAAAAAGCATGTCCATGCTTTCAATCAATCAAACATAGGCCCAATTTCTTTCAGCATTCACACACACACAATGATGATTTAAAAGAGAAAATTGAAATGATGCGGTACCATATTTACACGGGAGTTGTGGGGTGCCTAACACCTTCCCCACACTTAACCAATCCCCCAAACTCAAAACTTTGGTTTCAAAGATCATGTTTTGACAGTGTCTAGCAATTAGGCCTCCTTTCAAACAAGCTCGGTTGAGTTGGTACAACCATTTCAAAACTACCAACTGGCGACTTTGTAAACGTTCAAATCATTGTATTGATACTTGTTGGTCTTTTCCTAAAAAATCCTTCAAAACCTTTTTCACAATAAAAAGAATAAGGGTAAACAAAACTTAGGAAGAGACAAAGATCTGGGTTTGACCTGACCCGCGAATTTTTTCCCTACGTCAACAGGTGGCGACTCTGCTGGGGACAGTAGAGGGCTTATGCCGCTTTTAATCTTTTCAAAATCTCCCTTTTCATATCTGAATATATGTGAAATGATGCGTCTTTACATTGAATGAATGAGTGAATGCTGCGTCTTTACATTGAATGAATGTGAATGAATGCTTTCCTTCTTTATTAGTGCTTCGCACCCATATTAGTGCTTCGCTCTAATGCCATCATATGCATATGGTGAGACGCGATGTATGTATGTTGTGTGATTTCTTCACCAGGAGGCAAACCCGTCGGTGATAGAGTAATGTCTTCTAGGACGGCTAATTCTTCGGGGCTCATGAAAAAGCACCACTCAGATTCGCTTTAGTTGAAAGATCGGATTAATTTCCCTTTTAGTAGATTGCGATGATCTAGGGGCCTTCGTGTCTAAAAAACCACGAGAGTAACCTAAGATAGGTCAGCCTTTGATTAACCAGATCCGATGGGAAGCCTCTTCATGCCTTCCTTTTTGAATTCAATGTAAAGTTTTCATTTCAATGTAAATGTCATAATATACATTCCCTATGTAAAGCCTGTCATGTTATCATGTCAACAAAATAATTAACCTCTGTTTTGTAGGATAAGATTAAAAAACTTCAAAAACACATCATGGCATACATCCTATCCCTACCTACCTCAAGAAATTGACACGTCTACATTTTGTTGTAGGTGAAAAATTGGTCCTGTCACTAGATCTAAGTCTAAAAAAGCACTAAGTCCATCTCCGGACATGACTTTCAGTGCTTAGCCGGAATCCACTCCTGTCTCTAGGGAAGAATTTGAAGTATTGAAGAACCAGATACCTGAATTGGGTCTTTTCCTGAGAGAGCAGAGTAAAGCTCTTAAAGGAAAACAAGCACAAGGTCACACAGAACCCGGTACACCCGATGGTAGTCAAAAGACCGGGAAGAAGGACACTCAGATTCCTGAACCACAGAACTAGGATATTACCAACAAAACCCCTGAACTCACCGTCCTTAACAACGAACAGGAAACTGGTGACATTCTGAAGAAAGTCCAATAGATGGAAGAAACCATCAGGTCTATCAAAAGGACTGGGGCATTTGGCAGTGTCAATTATTCTTACTTATACATTTTCCCTGGGGTTCGTTATCTCGAAAAATTTAAAGCTCCTGATTTTGAGAAACACAATGGATTGGGAGACCCCTACACTCACTTGAAGGTGTTCATTGGAAAGCTTGGATCCTATGCAGAGGACGAGAAACTCCGAATGCAGTTATTCTAGAAAAGTCTGACCGGGGAGGCTAGAGCCTGGTATGCCCGTCTGGACAACTCTAAAATTCATAGCTGGGAAGAGCTGGCACATACCTTCCTCAATCTATACAATTTCCAGTCTAAACTGGCTCTAGATAGATATCAAATAACAAAAATCAAGAAACAAAGTACTGAGTCATTCAGAGAATATGCTCAACACTGGAGACGAATGGCAGCACAAGTCACTCCACCTATGACTGAGTCTGAGATAGTCATGACCTTCATCGACATTCAAGAAGCTTCGTATTATGAACGGGTCCGAGCAGACATAGGAAAGTCATTTTCAGAAATGATCAAGAACGGCGAAATGGCAGAAATGGGGCTCAAATACGGAAAGATAAAAGATCTGACCGTCTTGGAGGCCATTGCCAAACATATCCAATCCGGGAGTTATGGGAATAATCCCCAAAGGACACATAACAACAACGACGAAGAAGTATCATTAGTATTATAAGGATAGAATTAGAGGGGTGATTCAAGCAGCATGCCCATTCAAAAGGGGAACTATTCCCCTTTTCAAGCTTTAGCACAACCTTCGAACCCGCCATTCCAAAAAAATTTGGAGGCCAGACGTCAGAGAACGTTCACCCCCTTATGGGATTCACTCAAAAATGAGCTAAACTGTTGACGGCGCTGAAAAAGATTGTGCAACTCCTCCCACCAACCAATACCGGTGGACGAAATTTTAACCCAAGCAAAAAGTGTTCTTACCATTCTGGATCCCCGGGCCATGATACACAAGACTGTTGGTCTCTCAAGTACAAAATCCAAGACTTGATTGACAATGGAGAGATTGTAGTGACCAAATCAGAGCAACCACACTTGCAGGATAATCCCCTCCCTCAACACAAAGAGGAATGTGTCAATATGATTAGCACGAAAAATGGTGAAGGATCTAAATACCTCCGATACATCGGAGAATCAACTCAGTCCGGCCCAGACATATGGGATGTCTCAAAAAGGCAATTCCTGATAGAACAAGATATCAAGTCTATCAAGGAGCAGATTCGGCAGTTAGTAGAACTGGTCGTATACCAATATCAGGTCACCAAACAACTGATAAACCACACCAACCAGTTTGATGCAAATCCTTCCACCACAGAAATCAGTCCCATTGCTATGAGAGACCATTACCGGTTTCATCAGCATGAACCCTGGGCCGAAATATATCTAAGGAAGAGAAGTTCTAGGATGATAGGGAATTCGCTTTCCAGAGGAATTTCACCAACCTAAACCAGCCGATAAAGGAAATCCTCCATATGTTAATTATTGAGGGAATGGTGTCAGACTTATTACCCCCGGTAAATCCTCTATCTAGGAAATTCAAATATGACCGAATCTGCCAGCACCACCCCAATGCACCCGGCCATAATTCTGAGGATTGCTGGGCACTTCGTCATTTAATTCAGAACATGATTGAAAGTGGTGAACTGATAAGAGGGAGTCGGGATTATGGCCTCCCAGATGAAGAAACTCTCTATATTCCCACTACATGGAATCAGGATACAGTGGCTTTTATTTACTGTGATAAGGAGCCAGCCCTCACACCCCTAATGCTACCAGGGAAAGAAGTCCAAGAAATACAAAATCCTGTGAAGTTGGCGGCGCCCAAACCATTGATCTTACCATTCAGACCCCAGTATCCAGTGATAAGTCTGAAGAAAGTTCCATGGAACTACGAAAATGATGAAAGTTCCACCTCAAATAACATTGTCATTGTTCCAAAGGGGAATCCATTGTACCTGCCTCAACGGGTGATCAAAGAAATCATCAAGGCCAAAGAAAAGGTAGCAGAAGAGAAAATAGAAGAGTTCCTTAGTAAAATGGGACACAATTAAATCAAAATTGTGCAAAGCCTGAAAGACGCACCAAAGCAGATGTCCATTCTAGATCTGGTCTTATCATCGGTGGATCATCGCAACATTCTGGTGAAAATACTAGAAGAAGCCCATGTTATACCCGAGAATTTTCGTGAATAAAGATTTATATCGATATTAATAGAAGTTGAATATTTATTTGAATATAAATATTTATGTGTTATGAGATGAGTTAATTCAAATAAATTCGAATTGAAATTATAATAATTGAGAAAGATACGGAGTTATGATAAGCTCGTTGAAATGCCTTGTGTGGCACAAGAATAGATTCGATGATGAATTCAAGGATGACAAAATTATTAAGTGAGCAATTAATCTATATTAATTCTTAAATTGCTATTATGAGAAATATAATAATGAGTAAATTGTTTATAAATATAATAAGAATTATATTTATTTAATTATTGAGAAATACGATAATTAATCATATAATAATGTTAATAACCGGTTAATAGAGTAAATGGATAATTAATATAATGATTACTCAATTAATTCTTATGTGCAAGTATGCGATAATAAAACATATAAAGTGTATGGGTTACAACTACATTATATAATGCAATGTGACACTCATGTGTGACTATACTATTTAAGAGGACTATATATTAAGATTTAATAAGTTATAAGAATGCAACACGAGGTTGTGTGACAATGTGAGTGTGTGAACATTAAATTAATATCTTTTGAATATATAATAAACAATTGCTAATGGATGATGATTTCAATAATTAATTGAATAATAAATGAGATAATGTAATGTGATAATATTCGATTAAATTATACTGGTATGATAAAATGTACATGGATTATATGATATGAGCACATATATAATCCCTAAACCTTCCATTTATAGTAATGTTATGAATTAAAATTACATGAGGGAACCAAAAGGGGAATTAAAGATAACTACATTGGACTAAGGCTGGGTATTTAGAAGTCTTGTTCCATTTCAGTTACCAAACAGTAACCTATATTTCCTTTACGTGATCTGCTAAGCCTTGCACAATAGCTATAAACTAGGAGATGATGGCTAAGCATATGGCTGAGGAAGGGTGGTTGAGCAACCCTTTAATATCTATTGTCTTCTTCTACATTCTGGATTCAAACCTTAGTATAAACTCATTAGCCAGTCACTCATTCCTCTATAAGTAGCAGCTTCACTTTTATTTTCATGTTGCTGAGAATTGTCTATGAATTTCAAGAATTAGAGTGTGAGTGTTTGTTGTTTAAAGAGGAGTCCAGCAATTGCATAAGGTAGAAACTAAGCAAACTAAGCTTAATAGAAGGTAAAATTCTTGTTTGAATAATTACTTACAAACTTTGGTAAATCATAGAAATTCTACTTGATTTTTTTGTGATAAGTTGATTGTCATATGTTTGTTAGCTATTATCTACGTTAGTATCATATTAGTATACAATGTGGCATGATTACAATTAATTTCGTGAAGAAAATTTGAAGTTTGGCTTGCATTATGTCGAAGCAGAGCCTTTCAGTTTGGTTCAGGCAACGGCGCAACTGCACCAGTTGTGAACTGCACAACTGGTTAAACTGCACATGCATGGAAATAAGTTTAACATAAGCAGAGCCTTTCATATAATCATAAACTGCACCAGAAGCCAGTCCCCTGCACCAGTTTATGACTTCTGTTTTCAATCTGGTTAATTCTAGCATACTGATATGACTTGAACATGCATGGAAATAAGTTTAACATAAGGATCTAGGTTCTTTGGCATAACATGAATGAGTGGGTTGGTGTTAGTATGCATGAACTAAACAAAATGATAGTTTTGAAAATGGACCTTGGTGAAACTAATGAACTTTAAGTTCTGATTTTGGTAAACATGAATATATGATCTAGCTACGTATGAGATGTGATTCAAGATTATATGCCTGTACTAAGATGTAGTTCCGTTTAGTTTAAAATAACTTTTCAAAACAAACTTGGATGTGTTATAATCTAATAAACATGATGTGGTGTATATTCTAGAATTAAAACATATGTGATTTATATTATGTAACCACAAATATTACATACGAATGCTCATTTTGGTTAAACACATTGAAAGTTACTCAAGCATGAGTTAGAGATATTTTGAGGAAATAATTGATACTAGTTGTGCGTATAAAATGAGAACCTATGTAAGCATTCACACAAAACTGATTTCATGACTACCTCACATGTATTCATGGCGGACATTGTAGCCTTGGTAAATTCATGATCTTGATTAGCCTTAGCTTATTTAAAATCCTAAGTTAAAACCATAACATGCCAAGAATAACTGTAAGATCACTGTATAAGCATGTAAGACCCTTTACATGCTAATATGCTATGTGTTGTTATCATGAGATGGATCCAGGTAGAGCAAATGCTCAACTCTGGTTAGGCTAGAGGATAGCGCAGCTGCGCCGTCCCTAAGCCTAACTAGGGCGCAGTTGCGCCACTCTACAGTAAGTTCTGCATTCTATTTGAAAACTAAGATTTAAGGCATGCTTATATTGTTACCTTAACATGTATTATATGATGTCCAATGTGTTAACAAGCATGCTAAATGATAGAATTGAATGTTTAATGAGTGATTATAAACTTTTAAATTTTAAGTCCAACAAGTATTTGCAAACTATAAAGCAATGATTAGAAAGTTATCCAAACCAATTGATTGGTGCGGAGTCTTATACTGACTAAGATGAACAACCTTCTTTGAAGGGAAAATATAATTTTTCGGGAGACTGACGTGCGCACTTGAGTACGATTGAATGTTATGCATAATATAGGGTACTTTAGGCTGACACCTGTTGTACTTATTTTTGTTGGATTATCAGTGTATTACTGTTAATTCTAGTAAAAGTTCATAGTCCTTAGTGACTACTCAGTATTCAATTATCTTGAAATCTTAAATTGATTTAGCATTGAATCATATTGATATTATTATGTCCTTAGCGACTGTTAATGAGAATTGTTGATATTCTTGTTATCCTTGAACTATCATATCCTGTTGTACCTTTTGAGGTTCGAGAGCTATATTACTAACCTTTATTGTTATATTACTTGCTGAGCAAACTTGTTACTCATTCTTGCTTTCCGTAAAAACATTTTCAGTTAAGGCAGAGCAGGGTGGACCTTCGGGAGTCGATAAGGGCAAGGGCAAGGCTACCGACTAGCTAGCCTCTTTTACGTTCTAAATATTATGTTGTATTATGTCTATTAAGACTAATTTTGAACTATGTTTAAGCTTAAGACAGATTATGTAATAAGTCGTTATTTGATATTATTATGTAATCTATTAAGTACTGTAGGTTGCGAGACTTGGGAGAATAAATATAATAAATCATTGTATATTATTCTAGATTATCCGCTGTGATTGTATGATTTTAGTTATTATTGTATTATTATTAGAACGTGACGAACCGAATTCGAGAGACCAGTGGCGGTCCGAATTTGGGGGCGTCACAGGTTGGTATCTGAGCTATAGTTATAAACCTTAGGAACGAGTGTCCTTAGATTATAACTTAGGAGAACTTGGAAGTTAGAAAGGGATAGAACTCACATAGAGTTTTCCTAGACAGAGACTTAGTGTGTTGTGAAATGTAACTTCATTTTATACAATGAACTTATGTTTTATTTAACATTCTAATGGAGTTGCTGTTTGTTTGTCTTGTGTTTGTGATTGTAGGATGGCAGATATAGGAGTACCTTGTAGAGTGGCTGAGGAGGAGCACAGGGATATACACGTAGTATATGAGGCACCTCTAGAGGCTGTGCCTGTGTAGGCTATTGCACCATCCGAGTCTGATGATGAGGATGAGATTGAGGTGGAGTTTGACCCAGAGGAGGAGCCTGTCAAGGACGAGCCTATAGAGGAAGAGCCCATGGAGAACTCTTACGAGCCTAACTTGAAGGAGCATATGCTGGGAGAGTACGAGGAGCGTATTCTAGAGTTAGACTGCCAAGTCCAAGAGCTGGAGGCCGAGGCCCAGGAGAGAGAGTCTGAGTTCTAGAAGTTGAGGGACGAGGACCACCAGAGGAAGTTGGATATGCAGGAATTAGAGGTGGAGATTGCTTGCCGCGGGGAGGCAGGGATTCAGATAGGAACCTTATTCCACAGGTCGATATCCAGAAATGTAGACTTGGCAGGAAAGTTAGAAGAGGTCGAGCAGAGAGAGTTAAGTGAGAAGACCGAGAAGGAAACACTCCGTACTCAGCTAGAGTTGGAGGTTATGGATAGGATCCACTTTGAGGAGAAGTGGGAAGCGGCTAACGAGAGAGCTGACGACCTAGAGGATGAGGTCAGATGCAAGAAGAGGAAGATGAACAATATGGGGTATGTGTTCCGTTCAGCTTTTGAGAGGGTGATTGATGGTGTGTACCACTACCCAGCGGAGCAGGGACAGACCCTACATACTTTGAGTCGAGAGTTGACGGCGTGCATAGCGCAGATCGAGTACAAGAGTGCTGTGGAGCGTGGGATGATGGGATGAGACCCTTAGCTAGACTAGCAGTAGCTTTAGTGGTTTTCTTTTGTGATGTACATGTTGTGTTAAAATCCCAACTTTTTGTGTAAAGTGTGGGATAGTTACGTAAACCCCGAGTAAGCTTTTGTTAAAGGGGTAGTATGTTAGTGTTCCCCGTCTTTTTTGATATTAGGGGATATGTGATAACATTTATAGAAATATGCTAGGGATAATCAATTAATGAAACGATTTGGCATATGAATATAAATGAAGCTTATTTCAGAAATGCGTTATAATTTTCTTCTTTTTTTGTATTAAAAGAAATACTTAAGTGATATGATTGAGTAATAATAAAATGAAAAATTTTGTGATGCAGAAAATGCTGCCCAAGCGTAGATTAATTGCACTTGAGGAATCTGTTAACAATGAGAGCGACAAGTAGATCTCATTCAGAAGTTAGTAGACTTGCTAGGAGAAGCTCTAAGGGGAAGGAACAATGAACCCGTTCGCCCTATCCCTCAAGTAGTACCAATGACAAACTTTAAAGATTTTAGGAGTGTAGGACCCCTTGAGTTCGAGGGTACTACCGATCCAATAATCGTGCAGCCTAGATAAAAGAGATTGAGAAGGCTTTCACCATCGCTCGTGTGGGTGAAGATCAGAAGACGATATTTGCTACGTACATGATGAGAGGCGAAGTGAACTATAGGTGGGAGGCGAATCAGCAGAGAGCTGGAGAAGGAACGATAGCATGGGAAAGATTTAAGACACTGTTCTTTGAGAACTATTTCCAAAAGAGCATGAAGAACCGAATGGAGGTGAAGTTCTTAGAGTTAAAACAAGGTGACATGACGGTGGCGCAGTACGCGGCTAAGTTCAGTGAACTAGCACGATTTGCAGAACACCAAGTTGGAGATGAAGAAAGGAAGGCGAGACGTTTCGAGCAAGGACTAAAGCCTTGGCTGTTTAACAATGTATCAGTTCTTCAAATTGATTCCTTTGCGACGTTGCTAAAAAAGGCAATTATTGCGGAAGGTGGCAGTGAGGCCTTAAGTCTGTATCATAAGCGGAAGAAAAACAAGAACACTAGTAGTGAGCATCATGGAGGAAGTAGCAGCGGGGGAAGTAATTTGGGAAAAAGGAAGTGGGAGAATAGCAACAACAAAAATAACAACAAAAACAACAACAATCAGTCGGGAAATGTTCATGGAGGATTTAAGAAGAGGGCAGAGGGATGCCCGAATTGTGGGAAGAATCACCAGTGCGACTGCTGCAAGGGACGCGGCACTTGCTACAACTGCGGTCAGGAGGGGTACATTTCGCCCAACTGCCCAAAACCGAAAAATATACAAGGATGTTTTGCATGTGGCTCAACGAGGAACTGGATTAAGGACTGCCCAAAGAAGGGAAGTGGCGGAGGTAGCAGGCAACAAGGGGAAAAAAACTTATGATCAGCGAACCGGCACAATCATACCGCCCACCAGCCAGGACCATTAATATGACCGTCCAGGACGCAGTGGCTGCGATGGACGTGGTGTCAGGTATAATCCCAATCAATGATATAAATGCTTATATATTATTTGATTCGGGTGCCACCTGTTCTTTTGTATCTAAAGAATTTGCTAGTAGACTTAACACACCCCGAGAACGATTAGAAGATCCCGTGAACATAGAAGTTGTAAATAAGGAGGTAATCCTTGTAGAATACGTTTATCGAAATTATTGCGCAAAAATTAGAGATCATAAACTGAGCGTAGACTTGATCCCTATTAGATTGGGAGAATTTGACATAATACTAGGAATGGATTAGTTGTATAACCATGCTATAATAATTGACTGTTAGAACAAATGTGTGAACCTTCAGAGTCTAAGGTAGTGTTTTATTGTAGCTCATCGCTTAAGCAATCGTGTTGCGTTACGATGATGCAGGCCAAGAAATTGTTAAGGAAAGGATGTGTAGGTTATTTAGCTTACATTGTAGATACTCAAAAAAAAGGAGTAGAAATTAAAGATATATCCGTAGTGAATGAATTCCAAGATGTATTGTCGGACGATTTGCCTAGTCTTCCGCCAGACAGAGAAATCGAATTCGTAATAGACTCAGCACCGGGAACTGCGCCGATTTTGAAAGCCCCATACCGTATAGTGTTGGTAGAAATGAAAGAATTGATAATATAACTACAAGATTTATTGGATAAAGGTTGCATACGACCGAGTGTGTCTCTTTGGGGAGCATCAGTGTTATTCTGTAACAAAAAAGGAACGGATCGATGAGGCTCTATATCGATTATTGAGAATTAAACATAATAATGATCAAGAACAGATATCCGCTACAGAGGATAGACGACTTATTTGACCAACTGAAGGGAGCGAAGTGTTTCTCGAAGATAGACCTACGGATAAGTTATCACCAACTAAAAGTACAGGAAGAAAACATACCAAAGACTGCGTTTTGAACCCGTTATGGACATTACGAGTTTTTGGTAATGTCATTCGGATTGATTAATGCTCCGACAACATTTATGGACTTGATGAACCAAGTCTTCAAGCCATACTTGGATAAGTTCGTGGTAGTTTTCATCGACGACATCTTGATCTACTCGAAGACAGAAGAAGAACACGTCGAACATTTGAAAATAGTTTTGGAAGCACTAAGGAAGGAAAAGATGTATGCGAAATTTTCTAAGTGTGAATTGTGGATGGAGAAGGTTCAATTCTTAGGACACGTGGTGGATAAGAATGGAATCTCAATAGACCCTCGAAGGTAGAAGCATTAAGTAATTGGGAGCAGCCGAGAATAGCAATAGAGATAAGAAGTTTCTTAGGGTTAGCTGGGTACTATCAAAGATTCATCCAAGATTTTTCTAAGATAGAACCCCCTTAACCAATCTAACGAGGAAGACGGTGAAGTTCGTACGGACGGACAAATGCGAAGAATGTTTTCAGGAATTGAAGAAAAAATTAAGTGAAGCGCCTGTGTTGTCACTACCAGACGAGACGGGAGGTTTTGTGGTGTATAGTGATGTATCGCACAAGGGACTTGGCTGTGTTCTCATGAAACACGGCAAAGTCATTGCGTATGCATCACGACAATTAAAGGACTATGAAAAATGATACCCTACTCACGACTTAGAGTTAGCGGCAGTAGTTTTCACGTTGAAGATTTGGAGGCATTATTTGTACGGAGAAAAATGTGAGATATACACGGACCACAAGAGTCTGAAATATATCTTCACACAGAAGGAGTTGAATATGCGTCAGAGAAGGTGTTTAGAATTAATCAAGGATTATGACTGTGATATTCTTTATCACCCGGGTAAGGCAAACGTAGTTGCCGACGCTCTGAGCAGAAAAGGAAGGGAGAAATTATTTCATTTGACGACTCAGGAAGAGTTGATAAGAGAGATGGAGAAATTGGAAATAGAGGTAAAGGGACTTGAGAAATCTGATGAAAAATTGTTTGTCATGGAAGCTCGTCCAACTTTATTTGATAGAGTGAAGGAATCATAAGAGAAGGATAAAGTGTGCGAGAAAATCAAGAAGAGGATCGCAGAAAATGAAGAAAAGAGATTCCGAATGGATAAAGACGGTATTTTGAGATTCGAAGGAAGAGTGTGGGTACCAGCGATAACCAAATTAAAAAAAGAAATTTTGCACGAGGCACACAATACGACATATTTCGTTCATACAGGAGGCACAAAGATGTTCTGAGATTTGAGGCAACATTTTTGGTGGCCCAATCTGAAATAGGAAGTCGCAGAATGCGTTAGTAGATGTCTGACTTGCCAATGCATCAAAGTAGAGCACCAGGGGCCGAGTGGTTTACTACAACCGGTGGAAATACCAAAGTGTAAATGGGAGCACATTACGATGGACTTCGTGGTGGGACTTCCAGTTACGCAGAAGGGTTATGATGCCATTTGGGTTATCGTGGATTAAATTACGAAGATCGCACATTTTCTACCAATCAAGATCCGCTATAGTTTGAATCAGTTAGCGAGCCTATACGTAAAGGAGATTATTTCACGACATGGAGTGCCGGTGTCAATTATCTCTTATCGAGATCCGCGCTTCACGTCAAATTTTTTGAAAAGCTTTCAAGAAAGAGTGGGAATGCAGTTGAGGTTGAGTACCGCTTACCATCCTCAGACAGACGGACAAAGTGAGCGAACAATACAAACGCTGGAAGATATGCTTAGAACTTGCGTGATGGATTTAAGGGAAATTGGGACGACCACCTACCCTTAGTCGAATTTGCGTATAACAATAGTTATCATGCGAGTATCGACATGCCACCTTACGAAGCTCTTTACGAAAGAAAGTGAAGAATGCCATTATATTGGGACAAAGTAGGAGAGCGACGAATACTCGGACCAGAGTTAGTACAACAAACCACGGTGACAGTGATAAGATCCAGACTAGTAGCAACTTAAGACCGCCAGAAAAAGTATGCAAACTTGCATCGACAAGACCGAGACTTCAAAGTAGGTAGTTTCGTATTCTTGAAGGTATCTCCTTGGAAGGGAAAAATTTATTTCGGCAAGAAAGGAAAATTGAGTCCAAGATTCATAGGACCGTTCGAGATATTGAAGCGAGTGAGCGAAGTGGCATACAAAGTTGCATTACCTGTGGTGCCCCCAAATCGGGTCTCAAACACCTGGATCCGGTCATCACAATCTAGAACAAATATTCACCTCTAAACAACATACAATAACTAAATGCAGAATAAAATAAACGTATGTCGTTCATTCAAAAGGTGTTACTAGTCCCAAGATTCGATAACCTTAATACAGCCATACAAACATACCCAAGAATAGTTATTAGGGTTCATATTACATAACAGTAATTAAACTAATCATAAGATAAAGTTTGCTCCTTGTAAACTATTCCTACATCTTTCCTTTACCCTTGTCCTTCCCTGAAGTCTCGGGCTTAACTACAATAGAAGTCATGATGTAGCAAGAATGAGCAACAAGTTTGCTCAGCAAGTTTAAATACAACAATAAAGGATATATCATGATAAACAAAATATATCTAAAAAGGAATTCAACAATAAAAATAACAGAAGCAAGGATAATAATTGCTTTTAAAATAATCGATACTCGAATAAACTTTGGAACTATAAATCTCCAATGGAGTTAATAGCTGATTGACCCTTTGGTTACTGGATACAGAATAAGTACTTGAGGGGATCAGCCTCACAAACACCATGTATATGCA
This sequence comes from Panax stipuleanatus, assembly GCA_020205555.1. NCBI lineage: Eukaryota > Viridiplantae > Streptophyta > Magnoliopsida > Apiales > Araliaceae > Panax > Panax stipuleanatus. Next base: position 151,651 of record JAINUT010000932.1, read on the forward strand.
TAACATTCAACTCTGCTATTTGTATATTTATATTAGATACCTGGGGTACTCCTCTATAATATTAGGGGTGTTCTCTTCAGTCTAAGAATCTCTACCATCAATTGGTCTAGATATCTTTTATAAAAATTTCATACACTCGTCTGACCGAACAAGGGTTCAGACTCTATCTGACACAGTTCAAGAATTATAGAACTTTAAATAATGTACAAGTCTAAGACTGTACGAACTCAAATGCACCAAGTGCGAATATCAATAAAATCGATGTGGAATAAATGTAAAGAAATTAAACCACCTAAAGCATGCTTGGAAATAAAGTTCAAGCTTAAATAAATAACTTTCAATACAATAATAACCTTCTCAATATAATATGAGAAGGATAGGAGACTTGCACAATAATGAGTGAAGTTCAGAAAAACTTGCACAATATTCAAAGTTGGGTAAGATAGGGAACTTGCCTGTTTGCTCAGCTACAATATTCTAGCTTTAATTAGATTGTGTTGAAATAAATTAACATTAACAAGTTGGTCTCTCAATTAACATTATATAGACTGGTATGAGTTTACACTTACAAGAATCTAATCCTCAGATAGGTCTATTACATAAATCACATAAGTCAATTTACTATGACTGAGTTCATAAACATCTACTCATGTCTTAGATTAATAACTTTAGAATATCTAGTCTCTATGCATCAACATAGGCTTGAACACATAGAACTTCAATTTAATCATGAAATACAGTTTAAGACACACACATATTGCAGAGTTCTGTCCATAATTCAAAGTTATATGGTTTAATGCTGGACATTATTACACTTTAAGCAAATCAAGTTCATGCCTCAAGGGTCAACTACTAAGTCATAGTACCACATATCGAGACTTAGCAATACTTAACATGCATGCTCGTGCGTATACCACATGTGTATGCCTTAATCACATAGTTTATGCTTTAGAAATTCATTTTTTATGAATATGTGTGCATAGGTGAAATCCATGTTTAGCCAATGATTCTCATGTGAACATGTCTAGAGGCATATGAGTCCTATTATTCATGATTGCATGATCAGAACGTAACTCGCATAGTGTTTAATGATATTAGTCTTCAAATTCTAAGCTTGTCCTTTGAAATCACCTTAACCTTCAATTATATATGCTAGTGTGTACTCAACACTTTATACTAACTATTCATATCTATTTAGACCATGCGATCATGATTACTAAATCAGAATGCACACATGATACACATATGTCAAAGTTCATATCTAAAACTATAAGTTTCATTTTAAAATCATAAATCTTCCTTCCATAATATATACTAACATGGCCATGAATATACATGTAGTATCAAGAAACATATACCATGAGTTAATACCAGTTTTCATGCTTGTCCAAAGTGGTACCAACAAGTTAGCATGAGCAGATTTGTAACAGAAAGCAAAAACCAGGTTCAGTGCCTGGCGTAGCTGCGCTGCGCTCAAGTATAAACCTGGCGATAACCACATTACTTCTTTAACATGCTTACAAGCTTAGATACCAACTAATAATCACTTCCCAATTTAATCAACATATAATTTAAGCATAATAAGAAATTAGTAAATCAAAGAAATATACCTCTACTAAAGAAATAATTTGTTGCTAAAACAATTTCTCCCTTACTGATATCTCTCTCTCAATAAACTTACTATCAAATCTACATTTAGTGAAAATCTCATCAAGTGTAATATAGAAGGAGAAGAGTTCATTTATAGGCAATTCATTATCTAGTCCATGACTTTACTCACCAATTCAAACTAATGGAAAAAGTAAGAACATGGTGGTTAATGAAATTAGTTGGTAGAGTAGTTGAAGAACACTATTTTGCCTACTCCCCTTGAAATCATTGGCTACACTTTGATGAAATTGAGAGAAGAGTAGACTAGGCTTTGAGAGTTCACGTGTGGCAGAAGAAGAAGCGGGACTCTCATATAGGGACACAACAAATAATCTTAGCAACTTGCATTCAACATACTAATGTTATATATATATATATATATATATATATATATATATATAGTATATACTTAGGTTATACATCTAATGGGTGTCACAATGACATTTCAAATTAGCAATTAATAATATAATGTATCAAATAAGGGTACATATATATTAACATATAATCCATGTACATTTTATTAACACCGAATATAATTCAATTGGGTATTATTATTACTCATTATCATAACAGTTATTATTACAATTATAATAACTTATAGAAATCCTTATCAATTAACAATTAACTTTACTATACGTCAATAGGGTATACATTAATGTCCACCCACACACATCTTGTTACATAAGCACTATTATTATGTAACTCACATAATGTAATTAATCTTACTATATAGTCTATACATATAATACATAGCCACAGTAATGTGTCCCATTGCACTATTTATAATATATAGGCAACTGCCATAAATTAAAGGTTTAATTATCGCATGCCTACATAAAATAATTAATCGAGTAAATGTAATCTTATTATATTTATTAACCCTCTACTCATTAACATTCTATTTCTCATAATAATAGTTAATCGACATATTATCAATTAATTACTCGTTAATCGTCCATCCTTTGAAACCACAATTAATCCCTTCACTATATTCCAGTAAATTGAATATTTAATTACTAACCATTCTATCAATTCTTTTGATAGAAGACTTAGGGCTAGTCCACTAATTTAAATAAACCATTTGTGACTCCCTTTAATTAATCCTAGAAATTATTCGCATAGGCACAAACTCACATAACCACATAACCACACAAGGTTTAAATAAGCTTACAAAACTAACTCATTAAAATTAAATCATATATTTAATTAATAATTGAGTTTAAAATTTTGCGGTGATTACATCCTCACCCCCTTATAAAAATTCCATCCTCGGAATTGTAAAAAATAAGGTTACTCAAATAAAAATGGATAATTCGCTTTCATTTTCTCTTCAAGTTCCCACGTAGCCTCTTCAACTGCGTGATTCCTCCAAAGAACCTTGACGGAATGGATGACCTTATTCCTCAGCTTGTGTTCATTCCTATCGAGTATCTGGACAGGAACTTCTTCGTACGATAAGTCCTTCTCTACTTGGATCGGTTCATAGGAGATAATGTGCTTGTAGTCTGGTTTATATGGGCGCAACACTGACACATGAAACACGTTGTGAATGTGCTCAAGTTCAGGAGGTAATGCTACCTCGTACGCCACTTCACCGACTTGCCTCCGAATCTCGAACGGTCCTATGAACCTAGGGCTTAACTTGGCCTTCTTACCAAAATGAATCTTCCCTTACAGGGAGATACCTTCAAAAAACAAAAAACTACCCACGACGAAGTCCCGCTTTTGACGATGTAGGTCAACATACTTTTTCTGACGGTCTTGGGCTGCAACCAGTCGATCTCTGATCAGCTTCACTGTATCTGCTATCTGTTGCACCATTTCAGGTCCTAGCAATCTTCGTTCTCAAACCTCATCCCAATACAATGGTGTTCGACACTTTCTCCCATATAGTTCTTTGTACGGTGGCATTCCGATACTAGCGTGATAACTATTGTTGTAAGCGAACTCTAATAGTGGCAAATGGTCATCCCAGCTACCCTTTAAATCCATCACGACTGCTCGAAGCATATCTTCTAAGGTTTGAATCGTTCGCTCGCTCTGGCCATCAGTTTGAGGATGGTACGCCATACTCAACCTCAACTGCATTCCCAATCTTTCTTGTAGACTCCTCCAGATATTCGATGTGAAGCATAGATCTCTGTCAGATACAATTGACATCGGCACTCCATGTCATGACACTATCTCTTTCACATAGAGTTTTGCTAATTGCTCCAAATTGTATCGTATCCTGATCGATAGAAAATGAGCAGATTTGGTCAGACGGTCCACGATTACACAGATGGCGTCTAAACCCTTTTGTGTCGGTGGCCGGCCCACCACAAAGTCTATTGTGATGTGCTCCCGCTTTCACTTTGGAATCTCTTATGGTTCAAGCGGTTCGCTCGGTCGCTGGTGCTCTGCCTTGACTCTCTGACAAGTTAGACATCTGCTTACGCATTTTGTAACCTCTCTCTCTTCATGTTTGGCCATCAAAAGTGGTAACGCAAATCTTGGTACATCTTCGTGCTTCCTGGGTGTATCGAGTATCTCATACTGTGAGCTTCTTGCAAAATCTCCTCCTTTAGTTCTGGTACTAACGGTACCCAAATTCGTCCTTCGAATCTCAGCAGTCCAGTACTATCAATCTTGTATTTTAATTCACCACCTTCAGCCTTTCTGGCCTCCATGTCCACCTGATGTGGAGCGAATCGAGCCAACTCGTTAAATTTTGCCGCGTACTCTGTGACAAAAATACTACCTTGTTTCAGTTCTAGAAACTTAACCTCCATATCCTGTTGCGTATTTTCTGAGAAGTAATTCTCAAAGAATAGCACCTTAAATCTGTCCCAAAGAATAACTCCTTCGCCTGCTTGTCCCTTGTTAGCTTTCCACCAATAGTTAGCTTCGCCAATTATCATGAAAGTGGCAAAACCCATTTTTTGTGCTTCGAACACCCGTGCGACCACAAACACTTTCTCCATCTCTTCTACCCATGTCTGGGCTTCAATTGGGTCTAAGGTTCCCCGGAACTCCGGAGGTCCTACCAACTTAAAATCTTTGAAGCTAGCCAAGTGATGCCTTGGCTGCCCTGCTGCTGGTGGGGGTCTATTTTGCATTGCCTCGGTAAACAAGTTAATTAAGTTCTACATTGAATCGGCATTCCCTCCTTCATTGTTAACTGATCCTTTCTCCCTTTGGTTTCGTGATTGTCTTCTAGGTGGCATGATCTGAGGAAAGGAAGAAAACTTAGGCTTATCGTTTTTACGTTCTATGCGATATGCTATTCAAGTTAGCATCTAAAAGTTATGACGTCCATCAATCATATTTGATTCAAATAAAATAACTGCATTTATATTCATATACCACTGTTTTAATACAACATGATTCAACGTTTAGCATACTACTATAAACGCTCAAAGGCATAAAATGCCTACCGCTAACTATCCTCTATTAAGCAAAAGGTGAGGATTCACTACCACCTACCACAACAAAAGTTGGGGTCAACTACCATCCTATGCATACATTAAGGCTTTGAAATAATTACAAACAAATAACTTGGTTACTTACAACAAATTGACTCGATTATAGAAGCTTAACATATCTAAGAGAGAAGGCAAGAGAGTTGAAGATTAGTCAGATAGGAATCTGAGTCTTCTTAAACGCTCTATTGGATTACTAAATCCTGCCTCTCAACAATGACTGAGCCTCTCTTATATAGGAAGAGAAAAGGCGAAGTAAATACAACTCAATAATTACAAAACATGAATGACTATTGAACAACAGTAATGCTTTATCAAAAGATGAAAGCATTATTACAACTTTTGACTAATACAAACAACTTTTACTATTACAGACGCGTTATCAATAAATACAAAGCAACTTTTGACTAAAGAGGCCATCTGGCCGACATACAGGACATGACTAATGAAAAATGACAAATGACTCAGCAACTGCTTTCGGCTGCTTTAGACAAAGGAGCACGGGCTGCGCGGGCAGGAGCATCTTGCAACTAGGCTGACCAAAGTGACTGTAGGAATTCTAGGCAAACGGATCTTGAGCATCTTGCAGAGAGATGCTTCCGTACGGATCGTTAGGGCTAGAATGTTGACTGGAATGAGAAGAAGAAGACGAACAAACAGAAGGAACTTAGTCCTCACTGAGTTTATCCATTCTTTTCTGAATCAAACGGGATAACTGTTTTAACTCATTATTAGTACAATGATCAATATCCGCAAAATCTAACTTTGAAACGGAAGATTTTTTGGATTTAGATTTACTGGAAGATGACTCCTTTGAAGGAGGAATCGTTTGAATAGGAGAAGGATTGGGAAAATCCTTCTGAACTTGACCAACGATGCGATAAGGATCAAACTTATCCCACCATTTAACTGAAAACTCACGAGTAACATGAGTAATTTGATTAAGGTGGTTACTAGAGGCACCCTTATCAGGAGCAACCAAAGAAGAAAGAGCAACATTGACCACAGGAGAATAAAATCCATAGTTCCATCTAAGGATCCATGGGACTTTATATTTACTAGTGAAATGAAGAAGAACTGGAATGCAGCAATTAGTCTGCACAACAAGAACTCTAGAACTAAAGACATTAAGAACAGTCTGAAGCTCTATGGGAAGAATATCAAAGATGAGACCATAACGTTCCCACCATAAGACAAACCAATGAGGAATTTGACTTTTAAATTTGTGGTCAAATTGTATGAACCACGAATGACTAAACGATGGAGTTTGAAACAGAAAAACCCTGTTCCAAGCTTCCATGTAGTCATAATAGCAAAACTGGCTATCATGACCTTCTAACTGCCTAAGATCAGACGGATGGTTACCCCAGTTAGGCATGGAGATAACCTGTTTAATATAAAGAGAATGATAAATGATTTTTAAAGAATCATTTCTATCATAAATAGGTTTAATAGCAATTGACTGAGTTTGCAACAGGACATCCTTATAATACATGAGAGATTTATAAGGAGCAGAGGGAATAAAATGCCAACCAGTTGGGAAGAACTGGGCAGCTAATTTGACTGGATCATCAATTGATTTCATATGTCGTTCGATATGAAATAAATTGGTGCTAAAAACAGGGATGTATTCAGTTTGAATACGCTGACCAGCAGGAGGATTACTGGTAGAAGCATAAGGATCAACCATTAAAGGGGGTTGAACCAAAGCTGAACTATAGGGCTTTGAGCTCGAAACAAGGGGGGTGAATCTATTAACTATAGTGAGGGGGGTAACTGGGTGAGGGATTACAGCTCCCACGGGCTTCTGACTAGGTAGGCCTGGGCCTGGAGGGCCAGGGGGCCGAACACCTTTATCTTTCCCTCTCACACTCATTTTGAACTTGAGGGGTACCTGAATTAATAAATTCCCGAGTTAAAAAATCAGGAACAGAATTATCACTACCTTTAATATAGTCAATTTCAAAATCGAAAATACTCAAAATAGATTGCCATCGGGCAAAAATATGTTTAGCAGCAATGTTTTTAACATCTTTTTCTAAAATATATTTTGCTGATTTGCAATCAATACGAACTAAAAAATTTTGATTTAATAAATCGTTTTGAAATTTAGTAATACATAAAACTAAAGCCAAGATTTCTTTTTTAATAGTGCTATAATTTAATTGAGCTTGATTCCACGCGCCTGAGTGGAACCGAACAATTTGCTCAGAAGAAGCAGGAGTCAACTTCTGCTTCAAGATACCACCGAAGCCAATTTCGGAGGCGTCAGTTTCAACAATCTTGAAAGCTGATTCATTAGATATGCCAAGGCAAGGAAGGACCTTAACATATTTCTTGACTTGCTGAACGATGGCGGTATGCTCATCGGTCCAGGGAGGAGGATTTTTCTGTAAACGGAGGAACAAAGGTTTACAGATTTTTCGCAGATTTTTATAAAATTTACCAACGTAATTGAGAGATCCTAAGAACCTCTGGAGTTGAGTTCTATCAATAATTTTATCAGGAAATCTATCAGCAAATTGAATGACTCTTTGGATCGGGCGAACCAGACCACGATGAATATCATGACCAAGAAACTTAACTTTGACTTGGAAAAGACAACATTTGGTTGGCGAAAGAACCAAACCATTGATTTTGATGGCTTTGAAGAACGAATTCAAATGTTTGAAATGTTCGTCAATTGACTTAGAAAAGACAAGGATATCATCAATATAGACAATAATGAAATGACTGAAGGGATTCAAAATTTCATTGAGAATATTTTGGAATTCACTGGGAGCGTTCTTCAAGCCAAATGCTTGAACAACCCATTCATAGTGACCAAAGGGGGTGGTAAAGGCAGTTTTATACCTATCAGAAGAATGAATACTGACTTGCCAAAACCCTGACTTAAGGTCGAATTTGCTAAAAATGGTGGCATTACTAAGGCGACTAAGAAGGTCCTCTTTGTTGGGAAGGGGATATCTTATCCACTCTAAGACCTTATTAAGCGGCTTGTAATTAATGACTAGACGAGGGACACCTCTTTCTTTTTCAGCCTCATTATTAACATAAAAGGCAGGGCAAGACCAAGGGGATTTACTATGTTTTATCAAACCTTTGGCAAGCAAGTCATTAATCTCCTGCTTACAAAGTTCCATTTGTTGATGACTCATTTGAATAGGTCTAGCCTTAGTAGGAATAAGACGTTCTTTAAATTCCTTAGCGTAAGGAAGTTTGACTACATGCTTTCTACGATGCCAAAAGGCATTAGGAGAGTCGGCACATAAGTTTTTAACCATGAATTAACGAAGTTCTTCAATCCTATCCTGAATTTTTTCAAGTAGAAGGAGATCTTCAACCTGCTTATACTTAATTTCTTGTTTTAAATATTTTAATTGGGAAGTTTTACAGTTTAACAGGTTGAGCGACTTAGAAATGGACTCATCTTGAATAAATCTCAAGTCTCTCTCTTTGGGCTGAGTGATAAATTCAAAAACCACTTTCTGCCCAAGGTGTTCAGTAGTTAAACCATTATTACTGGTGGTGAATGGGTACAATAAATAAATAAACGGGAGACCCAAAATTATTTTATCTGTCAAGTTACGAATTAAAACAAAGGATGTTTTAAAACACATATTATCTTGGCAAATATGAACTTTAGGCAGTTTGTATTTTATTTCCATACTACTACCATTAGCAGAATTAAGACGTTCACTAGTTTTCTTATAGAACTTGGTTGGAATTAATCCTTCCTGAATGCAATTTAAATCAGCGCCTGTATCAACAAGGGCAGGAAGCTGAATTGCAAAAGTTCCATCAATAACTAGGCGAACAATTATATACCATTTTTGAATGGTTATATCTTTTAGTCTTTTTAAAGAATTGCCTTGAACCATTAGAAGAGATTCCTCTTCTTTAATACCTGAAGACTCTGGACGGTCTTCTTCGTTATCCGAGGAGTCAGAAATATGAAGTTCTGAACCCTTGGAAGCTAGATTAGTCATATCTCTTCTTAAATCAGATATTTCAATCTTAAGACCAGAAATTTCTTTCTTAAGTTTATTAACCTCTTGATTTAACTCCGGGAGAGTGACTTCTTTTTCAGCAGTTTTAAATCTTTCTAGGGTTTTATTAAGGCTTATAACAGGCTTTTCTATGGCTTTCAAAATCTTACCTTTTCCCGAATTATTTTTAGAAAATAATTCTTTTAACTGTTTTATATATTGTAATTTTAAATCTTCATCAGTAAGTTTACTAATTAACTCAATTAACAGAGAGCTTTCATGCTCCTCTTTGGTAAGAACATTAACAGTTTTAACACAACAATCAGATCTACAATTATCAGTACAAAGAGTGACTTCATTATCTTCACTAGGCGTTTGACTATTCTCATCATTAGCAGAGGAATAAGGAATATCAGAAAGACCATTATCCTCTTCAGACCGGGTTCGAAGTAACTCAAAAATCTTTTCCGTATCTTCAACTGAAATATTTAATTGACTTAATTTTTGTTTTAACTTACATTCATTCTTATAGTGACCCTTTTTACCACAGTTATAACAAGTGATTTTACTCTTATCACTAGATTTAGAAGTGGATTTTTTATTTCTAGTTTTCTTTCGTGACTTGGGTTTTTCATAATAACTTTCTTTATTATTATTAGACTGACTAGAACGCTTCTTATGATGCTTGCGTTTTTTGTGTGTTTCAATTTGCTTCTTCCTATGCTTTCTACGCGAAGGGGCAATAGGTGGCAAACCATATTGTTCACAAAAAGTGCCAAGTTCATATTTAGCTTTCTTTTTATCTTTAGCAGCTTGTTTAGCAATTTTAAAGTCAATACACATTTTTAAGCCTATTTTTTGAATATAACTAATTATGTCACCGTAAGTGAGATCATCATAATCAATATAACCCAAAGTTTTACTAAGTTCTTCCCGAACTTTATGAGCAAATAAAGAAGGAAGTCCATTAACAAATTTTTCTTTCCAAAAAGGTTTATTACTATCGTTACGAAGCATAACTCGCGAAATAAAGACATCTTTATACCACCTAAAATCACTTAAGGTGGGACACGTGAGATTACTTAACTGGTCATGGATCCTCTCAGTGATATTACTAGGGGTTCCAATAAAATGTTTTATTATTGTGAAAATTAATGTGTTAATACCATCCGGAATACCAAAGCCAATATCTTCTCTAAAGATAGGCTGACCATTGTCATCTAACTGGTAAGCATGATTAATAGAGTTTCTAGCATCCTCATCAAGGTGTTTTTCCCACCAAGAACGAAGAACGCCTGTAAACCCATTGGTTAATATTTCAACAATATCAGGTTGAGTGAGATTGTTAAAAGCCGTGATATAACTATTTGCTACCATAGACAAATGATTCATTTTAGTGAGAATTTGATGCTCACTGAACCCATCAATATTCCATTCATAAATTTTATTGGACGAAACCGAAAATTGATTATCAAGGTTCTTTTCTTCGAACTGAAGATCAGGGGGAGTAGGTCTAGTATACCAATTTTTTGTAATACTAGTGTTATTAAAAGTTAACTTATTTAATTGTTCGGTTAGGTCAGGAACAGAAGTGACCTCAGAAATCTCGTCTGAGTCACTATTGGAATCATTGTCAGATTCTTGAATCTGATCAATGAAGGCAACGGTTCCACTGGCTTCACCAGAGCCCGAACCAATCTTTTTAATAAGTTTATCTATACTTTTAACTAAGTCAGAATCTTTACTAGGCAATCCCTTTCCATCTCTATTATCAGGGAGAGTTAATAAAGGCTGATCAAGTTTCTTATCAGGGGTTTTGACAAGAGCATTATCAAACTTTTCTTCAATTTTATCAAGTTGTTTACCTATGGTGGCTAAATACTGATTAGTAAAATTATTTTGTTCAATAATCTTTTTATCATCAGTTTTACCATCAGCTACCTTAAAAGGACTAGCAACAACAGAGTTACTTTTGACTTGTAAAAGAATAGTTTCAAGGGGAGGGTGAGAAGCTAAAGTTTTGGATTTAACTTCCTTTACCCATTGAGATTTAGTAAGAACTTTACACTGAGAATGATGCTTATCATACCAATCATAAAATGTAAGGTTCTCTCTAGTAAGTTTAATAAATTTTTTCCAATTGTGGACAATTTTATCTCTATCATGTTTATCAAACATATTCCTGAAGGCATGTCGTTTTTGTTGATTTTCTTTAGAATTAAAATCAGCAACAAGACTATCCCAATCCAATTTAGAGGCTTTAGTAATGACTCTTAACTGGTGATTAATAGGGGCATCAAAGTCAGAGGGAGAAGGTCCGACTGAAACGGTAGGAGACACATCATCTTGCTCTCCATCAGCCTGAAAAGCAGGAGTGTAGCAAGGATGACTTGTCTGACCCTGATTCAACACTCCTTTCAATTTAACATCAGGAATAGAAAAGTCACTTAAGACTTCAGTGTCTCTTCTAGAGGTAGAAGGGACCGAAGAACTGGTAAATTCTTCAATAATAAAAGGTCTTCTAGTACGTTCAAAACTAATTCGAACCGTACCATCAGAAAATTGTTTAATATTTTCTAGATTTAACAAATTATTATTAACTGGTTTTTGTGGAACTTCCTGGGGAAGAACCCATTGACTAGGTAACGTAACGTCTTTCCAAAGAATAGTTTTAGGTGTTTGAATGTTGGCGTTACTAGTACTACTTTGAATTAAAACAGTGTGATCTTTAGGACTTTTACTGAGTGCGTGAATATTTAAATTGGTTTTCATAACCTTATAATAAATTCTGTAAATTAAAGCTAAAGGTTGAGATCCTTCTATCATTTGAGTTATCTCACCCGCAGTTTTAATATTCAAAGTTAAAGCCTTTAACAAATTAATATCAGACAAACTCAAAGGAAGGTCTGGAAAGCAATTAAAATGAATAGGACCATCATGTAAGCTAGACTCCATGATTCCAATAATATTGGGAGCATAATTAAGATATCTCGCATCTCTTAAGCATAAAAAGACACTAGAGTTTATTCCTTTAATAGTTAATGGTTTGACAGCAACCTGAACAAGACCAATATGAATAAAATTATAACCCTTTTTACGATGTTTATTAATAACTTCAGGAGAAAGAAGACTACAATTTTCATACTCTTTATTAATAGCGTAAACACGTTCAACAGTTTTAACATTATAATCGGTCTTAAAATTATCGATAAAGGTTGACTGGTAAATTTCCTTAGGGGATACACTAGGTATGTTCCAGTTATTAAGGGTTTGATTAATATTTTCATAACTATATTCTTCTTGGTTAACTATGTTTGGAACAGGAGGAAGAGAAGATCTATTACTAACCGACGAACTAGATCTGAATAATCTACTCATAATTAAAAATTAAAGTTTTAATTAATCTGTGTTCTTCCGTACATACCCCTTTCTTTGCTTAACATAAACACATACCCTATCATCTAGTGATTCCCAGAAAGCCAAAACTGCTCACACACTCGAGACTTACAAAGGCTGGACAGGGACCTATGGCGATGGAGGGTGGTTTATACAAAGAGACTAGGTGACTTCTTGAACAAAGAAAGATCAAAACTTTTGATTTTTAAAAGATGACTAGATGAAAGAGATCAAGAACAATGTTTAGTAATTAAACGGGCTCTGATACCAACTGGTTGGCATTTTATTCCCTCTGCTCCTTATAAATCTCTCATGTATTATAAGGATGTCCTGTTGCAAACTCAGTCAATTGCTATTAAACCTATTTATGATAGAAATGATTCTTCAAAAATCATTTATCATTCTCTTTATATTAAACAGGTTATCTCCATGCCTAACTGGGGTAACCATCCGTCTGATCTTAGGCAGTTAGAAGGTCATGATAGCCAGTTTTGCTATTATAACTACATGGAAGCTTGGAACAGGGTTTTTCTGTTTCAAACTCTATCGTTTAGTCATTCGTGGTTCATACAATTTGACCACAAATTTAAAAGTCAAATTCCTCATTGGTTTGTCTTATGGTGGGAACGTTATGGTCTCATCTTTGATATTCTTCCCATAGAGCTTCAGACTGTTCTTAATGTCTTTAGTTCTAGAGTTCCTGTTGTGCAGACTAATTGCTGCATTCCAGTTCTTCTTCATTTCACTAGTAAATATAAAGTCCCATGGATCCTTAGATGGAACTATGGATTTTATTCTCCTGTGGTCAATGTTGCTCTTTCTTCTTTGGTTGCTCCTGATAAGGGTGCCTCTAGTAACCACCTTAATCAAATTACTCATGTTACTCGTGAGTTTTCAGTTAAATGGTGGGATAAGTTTGATCCTTATCGCATCGTTGGTCAAGTTCAGAAGGAATTTCTCAATCCTTCTCTTATTCAAACGATTCCTCCTTCAAAGGAATCATCTTCCAGTAAATCTAAATCCAAAAAATCTTCCGTTTCAAAGTTAGATTTTGCGGATATTGATCATTGTACTAATAATGAGTTAAAACAGTTATCCCGTTTGATTCAGAAAAGAATGGATAAACTCAGTGAGGACTCAGTTCCTTCTGTTTTTTCGTCTTCTTCTTCTCATTCCAGTCAACATTCTAGCCCTAACGATCCGTACGGAAGCATCTCTCTGCAAGATGCTCAAGATCCGTTTGCCTAGAATTCCTACAGTCACTTTGGTCAGCCTAGTTGCAAGATGCTCCTGCCCGCGCAGCCCGTGCTCCTTTGTCTAAAGCAGCCGAAAGCAGTTGCTGAGTCATTTGTCATTTTTCATTAGTCATGTCCTGTATGTCGGCCAGATGGCCTCTTTAGTCAAAAGTTGCTTTGTATTTATTGATAACGCGTCTGTAATAGTAAAAGTTGTTTGTATTAGTCAAAAGTTGTAATAATGCTTTCATCTTTTGATAAAGCATTACTGTTGTTCAATAGTCATTCATGTTTTGTAATTATTGAGTTGTATTTACTTCGCCTTTTCTCTTCCTATATAAGAGAGGCTCAGTCATTGTTGAGAGGCAGGATTTAGTAATCCAATAGAGCGTTTAAGAAGACTCAGATTCCTATCTGACTAATCTTCAACTCTCTTGCCTTCTCTCTTAGATATGTTAAGCTTCTATAATCGAGTCAATTTGTTGTAAGTAACCAAGTTATTTGTTTGTAATTATTTCAAAGTTCAATAAAAGTTTTATTTTATTTAAACTCTTGTTCACTTATATGAACTGCTGCTTTAATTTCTTATAGTTTTGCTATAGTTGTTATTCAGCTTTATGTGTGCGCCACTCTTCTCTTTCATCTTCCGCCACTCTTCTCTTTCATCTTCCTATGCTTAAGTAATCTCACGTGTCCCACCTTAAGTGATTTTAGGTGGTATAAAGATGTCTTTATTTCGCGAGTTATGCTTCGTAGCGATAGTAATAAACCTTTTTGGAAAGAAAAATTTGTTAATGGACTTCCTTCTTTATTTGCTCATAAAGTTCGGGAAGAACTTAGTAAAACTTTGGGTTATATTGATTATGATGATCTCACTTACGGTGACATAATTAGTTATATTCAAAAAATAGGCTTAAAAACGTGTATTGACTTTAAAATTGCTAAACAAGCTGCTAAAGATAAAAAGAAAGCTAAATATGAACTTGGCACTTTTTGTGAACAATATGGTTTGCCACCTATTGCCCCTTCGCGTAGAAAGCATAGGAAGAAGCAAATTGAAACACACAAAAAACGCAAGCATCATAAGAAGCGTTCTAGTCAGTCTAATAATAATAAAGAAAGTTATTATGAAAAACCCAAGTCACGAAAGAAAACTAGAAATAAAAAATCCACTTCTAAATCTAGTGATAAGAGTAAAATCACTTGTTATAACTGTGGTAAAAAGGGTCACTATAAGAATGAATGTAAGTTAAAACAAAAATTAAGTCAATTAAATATTTCAGTTGAAGATACGGAAAAGATTTTTGAGTTACTTCGAACCCGGTCTGAAGAGGATAATGGTCTTTCTGATATTCCTTATTCCTCTGCTAATGATGAGAATAGTCAAACGCCTAGTGAAGATAATGAAGTCACTCTTTGTACTGATAATTGTAGATCTGATTGTTGTGTTAAAACTGTTAATGTTCTTACCAAAGAGGAGCATGAAAGCTCTCTGTTAATTGAGTTAATTAGTAAACTTACTGATGAAGATTTAAAATTACAATATATGAAACAGTTAAAAGAATTATTTTCTAAAAATAATTCGGGAAAAGGTAAAATTTTGAAAGCCATAGAAAAGCCTGTTATAAGCCTTAATAAAACCCTAGAAAGATTTAAAACTGCTGAAAAAGAAGTCACTCTCCCGGAGTTAAATCAAGAGGTTAATAAACTTAAGAAAGAAATTTCTGGTCTTAAGATTGAAATATCTGATTTAAGAAGAGATATGACTAATCTAGCTTCCAAGGGTTCAGAACTTCATATTTCTGACTCCTCGGATAACGAAGAAGACCGTCCAGAGTCTTCAGGTATTAAAGAAGAGGAATCTCTTCTAATGGTTCAAGGCAATTCTTTAAAAAGACTAAAAGATATAACCATTCAAAAATGGTATATAATTGTTCGCCTAGTTATTGATGGAACTTTTGCAATTCAGCTTCCTGCCCTTGTTGATACAGGCGCTGATTTAAATTGCATTCAGGAAGGATTAATTCCAACCAAGTTCTATAAGAAAACCAGTGAACGTCTTAATTCTGCTAATGGTAGTAGTATGGAAATAAAATACAAACTGCCTAAAGTTCATATTTGCCAAGATAATATGTGTTTTAAAACATCCTTTGTTTTAATTCGTAACTTGACAGATAAAATGATTTTGGGTCTCCCGTTTATTTATTTATTGTACCCATTCACCACCAGTAATAATGGTTTAACTACTGAACACCTTGGGCAGAAAGTGGTTTTTGAATTTATCACTCAGCCCAAAGAGAGAGACTTGAGATTTATTCAAGATGAGTCCATTTCTAAGTCGCTCAACCTGTTAAACTGTAAAACTTCCCAATTAAAATATTTAAAACAAGAAATTAAGTATAAGCAGGTTGAAGATCTCCTTCTACTTGAAAAAATTCAGGATAGGATTGAAGAACTTCGTTTATTCATGGTTAAAAACTTATGTGCCGACTCTCCTAATGCCTTTTGGCATCGTAGAAAGCATGTAGTCAAACTTCCTTACGCTAAGGAATTTAAAGAACATCTTATTCCTACTAAGGCTAGACCTATTCAAATGAGTCATCAACAAATGGAACTTTGTAAGCAGGAGATTAATGACTTGCTTGCCAAAGGTTTGATAAAACATAGTAAATCCCCTTGGTCTTGCCCTGCCTTTTATGTTAATAATGAGGCTGAAAAAGAAAGAGGTGTCCCTCGTCTAGTCATTAATTACAAGCCGCTTAATAAGGTCTTAGAGTGGATAAGATATCCCCTTCCCAACAAAGAGGCTTTAGTAATGACTCTTAACTGGTGATTAATAGGGGCATCAAAGTCAGAGGGAGAAGGTCCGACTGAAACGGTAGGAGACACATCATCTTGCTCTCCATCAGCCTGAAAAGCAGGAGTGTAGCAAGGATGACTTGTCTGACCCTGATTCAACACTCCTTTCAATTTAACATCAGGAATAGAAAAGTCACTTAAGACTTCAGTGTCTCTTCTAGAGGTAGAAGGGACCGAAGAACTGGTAAATTCTTCAATAATAAAAGGTCTTCTAGTACGTTCAAAACTAATTCGAACCGTACCATTCATTTTAATTGCTTTCCAGACCTTCCTTTGAGTTTGTCTGATATTAATTTGTTAAAGGCTTTAACTTTGAATATTAAAACTGCGGGTGAGATAACTCAAATGATAGAAGGATCTCAACCTTTAGCTTTAATTTACAGAATTTATTATAAGGTTATGAAAACCAATTTAAATATTCACGCACTCAGTAAAAGTCCTAAAGATCACACTGTTTTAATTCAAAGTAGTACTAGTAACGCCAACATTCAAACACCTAAAACTATTCTTTGGAAAGACGGTACGTTACCTAGTCAATGGGTTTTTCCCCAGGAAGTTCCACAAAAACCAGTTAATAATAATTTGTTAAATCTAGAAAATATTAAACAATTTTCTGATGGTACGGTTCGAATTAGTTTTGAACGTACTAGAAGACCTTTTATTATTGAAGAATTTACCAGTTCTTCGGTCCCTTCTACCTCTAGAAGAGACACTGAAGTCTTAAGTGACTTTTCTATTCCTGATGTTAAATTGAAAGGAGTGTTGAATCAGGGTCAGACAAGTCATCCTTGCTACACTCCTGCTTTTCAGGCTGATGGAGAGCAAGATGATGTGTCTCCTACCGTTTCAGTCGGACCTTCTCCCTCTGACTTTGATGCCCCTATTAATCACCAGTTAAGAGTCATTACTAAAGCCTCTTTGTTGGGAAGGGGATATCTTATCCACTCTAAGACCTTATTAAGCGGCTTGTAATTAATGACTAGACGAGGGACACCTCTTTCTTTTTCAGCCTCATTATTAACATAAAAGGCAGGGCAAGACCAAGGGGATTTACTATGTTTTATCAAACCTTTGGCAAGCAAGTCATTAATCTCCTGCTTACAAAGTTCCATTTGTTGATGACTCATTTGAATAGGTCTAGCCTTAGTAGGAATAAGATGTTCTTTAAATTCCTTAGCGTAAGGAAGTTTGACTACATGCTTTCTACGATGCCAAAAGGCATTAGGAGAGTCGGCACATAAGTTTTTAACCATGAATAAACGAAGTTCTTCAATCCTATCCTGAATTTTTTCAAGTAGAAGGAGATCTTCAACCTGCTTATACTTAATTTCTTGTTTTAAATATTTTAATTGGGAAGTTTTACAGTTTAACAGGTTGAGCGACTTAGAAATGGACTCATCTTGAATAAATCTCAAGTCTCTCTCTTTGGGCTGAGTGATAAATTCAAAAACCACTTTCTGCCCAAGGTGTTCAGTAGTTAAACCATTATTACTGGTGGTGAATGGGTACAATAAATAAATAAACGGGAGACCCAAAATCATTTTATCTGTCAAGTTACGAATTAAAACAAAGGATGTTTTAAAACACATATTATCTTGGCAAATATGAACTTTAGGCAGTTTGTATTTTATTTCCATACTACTACCATTAGCAGAATTAAGACGTTCACTGGTTTTCTTATAGAACTTGGTTGGAATTAATCCTTCCTGAATGCAATTTAAATCAGCGCCTGTATCAACAAGGGCAGGAAGCTGAATTGCAAAAGTTCCATCAATAACTAGGCGAACAATTATATACCATTTTTGAATGGTTATATCTTTTAGTCTTTTTAAAGAATTGCCTTGAACCATTAGAAGAGATTCCTCTTCTTTAATACCTGAAGACTCTGGACGGTCTTCTTCGTTATCCGAGGAGTCAGAAATATGAAGTTCTGAACCCTTGGAAGCTAGATTAGTCATATCTCTTCTTAAATCAGATATTTCAATCTTAAGACCAGAAATTTCTTTCTTAAGTTTATTAACCTCTTGATTTAACTCCGGGAGAGTGACTTCTTTTTCAGCAGTTTTAAATCTTTCTAGGGTTTTATTAAGGCTTATAACAGGCTTTTCTATGGCTTTCAAAATCTTACCTTTTCCCGAATTATTTTTAGAAAATAATTCTTTTAACTGTTTCATATATTGTAATTTTAAATCTTCATCAGTAAGTTTACTAATTAACTCAATTAACAGAGAGCTTTCATGCTCCTCTTTGGTAAGAACATTAACAGTTTTAACACAACAATCAGATCTACAATTATCAGTACAAAGAGTGACTTCATTATCTTCACTAGGCGTTTGACTATTCTCATCATTAGCAGAGGAATAAGGAATATCAGAAAGACCATTATCCTCTTCAGACCGGGTTCGAAGTAACTCAAAAATCTTTTCCGTATCTTCAACTGAAATATTTAATTGACTTAATTTTTGTTTTAACTTACATTCATTCTTATAGTGACCCTTTTTACCACAGTTATAACAAGTGATTTTACTCTTATCACTAGATTTAGAAGTGGATTTTTTATTTCTAGTTTTCTTTCGTGACTTGGGTTTTTCATAATAACTTTCTTTATTATTATTAGACTGACTAGAACGCTTCTTATGATGCTTGCGTTTTTTGTGTGTTTCAATTTGCTTCTTCCTATGCTTTCTACGCGAAGGGGCAATAGGTGGCAAACCATATTGTTCACAAAAAGTGCCAAGTTCATATTTAGCTTTCTTTTTATCTTTAGCAGCTTGTTTAGCAATTTTAAAGTCAATACACATTTTTAAGCCTATTTTTTGAATATAACTAATTATGTCACCGTAAGTGAGATCATCATAATCAATATAACCCAAAGTTTTACTAAGTTCTTCCCGAACTTTATGAGCAAATAAAGAAGGAAGTCCATTAACAAATTTTTCTTTCCAAAAAGGTTTATTACTATCGTTACGAAGCATAACTCGCGAAATAAAGACATCTTTATACCACCTAAAATCACTTAAGGTGGGACACGTGAGATTACTTAACTGGTCATGGATCCTCTCAGTGATATTACTAGGGGTTCCAATAAAATGTTTTATTATTGTGAAAATTAATGTGTTAATACCATCCGGAATACCAAAGCCAATATCTTCTCTAAAGATAGGCTGACCATTGTCATCTAACTGGTAAGCATGATTAATAGAGTTTCTAGCATCCTCATCAAGGTGTTTTTCCCACCAAGAACGAAGAACGCCTGTAAACCCATTGGTTAATATTTCAACAATATCAGGTTGAGTGAGATTGTTAAAAGCCGTGATATAACTATTTGCTACCATAGACAAATGATTCATTTTAGTGAGAATTTGATGCTCACTGAACCCATCAATATTCCATTCATAAATTTTATTGGACGAAACCGAAAATTGATTATTAAGGTTCTTTTCTTCGAACTGAAGATCAGGGGGAGTAGGTCTAGTATACCAATTTTTTGTAATACTAGTGTTATTAAAAGTTAACTTATTTAATTGTTCGGTTAGGTCAGGAACAGAAGTGACCTCAGAAATCTCGTCTGAGTCACTATTGGAATCATTGTCAGATTCTTGAATCTGATCAATGATGGCAACGGTTCCACTGGCTTCACCAGAGCCCGAACCAATCTTTTTAATAAGTTTATCTATACCTTTAACTAAGTCAGAATCTTTACTAGGCAATCCCTTTCCATCTCTATTATCAGGGAGAGTTAATAAAGGCTGATCAAGTTTCTTATCAGGGGTTTTGACAAGAGCATTATCAAACTTTTCTTCAATTTTATCAAGTTGTTTACCTATGGTGGCTAAATACTGATTAGTAAAATTATTTTGTTCAATAATCTTTTTATCATCAGTTTTACCATCAGCTACCTTAAAAGGACTAGCAACAACAGAGTTACTTTTGACTTGTAAAAGAATAGTTTCAAGGGGAGGGTGAGAAGCTAAAGTTTTGGATTTATCTTCCTTTACCCATTGAGATTTAGTAAGAACTTTACACTGAGAATGATGCTTATCATACCAATCATAAAATGTAAGGTTCTCTCTAGTAAGTTTAATAAATTTTTTCCAATTGTGGACAATTTTATCTCTATCATGTTTATCAAACATATTCCTGAAGGCATGTCGTTTTTGTTGATTTTCTTTAGAATTAAAATCAGCAACAAGACTATCCCAATCCAATTTAGAGGCTTTAGTAATGACTCTTAACTGGTGATTAATAGGGGCATCAAAGTCAGAGGGAGAAGGTCCGACTGAAACGGTAGGAGACACATCTTATGGGTTTACAACATAAAATTGTCCCTAAAAAATCAAAAGTGGGACTATATCTAACAAATCAACGCCTGCTCTCGCTGCTGAAAGGTAGCTCCATCCATTTGGCGTCGAACTGCACAAAGGTGCTGTCTAAAGCTCGCTCCAAATTATATATCCTCATATCTTTGGCTTCCACTTCATCTCTTAACTGTCCTAGTTGTAGCTCTCTCTGCTCCAGCCTCCTTCGCAACTTGGCTAACTCAGCCTGGGCCTGATAAGCAGCGTCCTTGTACTGCTGTTCAGTAATCTGGAGGGGTGTGGTTCTGCGCCTCCACTTGCTCAGCCCTAACCTCTAGCTCGACTTTCCACGCTAACAAATCTCCTATCACCTCATGCTCTATGGGCTCATTACTAAAGTATCTCGGCTCCTGGTCCACTGAATAGCTATCTTGACTCTCATCAGCCAACCTATGACCATAATAAACCATCAAAACAACTTCAGTACCACAATAAAATATATTCATTGATAAAATGAAATGATATTTTATTCAGTACAACTAAAACTCGATTGATCTCCTCAACCCATCACCTACATACTCTATTTGAGTTTTCTACTAAGGTTATAACCTAGGTTTCGCATTCCAAATGTTTATAACCTACAGCTTTGATACCAACCTGTGATGCCCCTAAATTCGAGTCTCAAACACCCGGATTCGGTCATCACTATCCAGTAAAAATATTCACCTCTAAACAACATACAATAACTAAATGTGGAATAAAATAAACGTATGTCGTTCACTCAAAAGGTGTTACTAGTCCCAAGATTCGATAACCTTAATACAGCCATACAAACATACCCTAGAATAGTTATTAGGGTTTATATTACATAATAATAATTAAACTAAACAAAAGACAAAGTCTGCTCCTTGCACACGATTCCTACATCTTTCCTTTACCCTTGTCCTTCCCTGAAGTCTCGGGCTTAACTTCAATAGAAGTCATGATATAGCAAGAATGAGCAACAAGTTTGCTCAGCAAGTTTAAATACAGCAATAAAGGATATATCATGATAAACAGAATAAATCTGATAAGGAATTCAACAATATGAATAACAGAAGCAAGGATAATAATTGCTTTTAGAATAATCGATAGTCGAATAGACTTTGAAATATAAATCTCCAATGGAATTAATAACTGATTGACCCTTTGGTTACTGGCTACAAAATAAGTACTTGAGGGGATCAGCCTCGCGTACGCCATGTATATGCATAACATTCAACTCTACTGTTTGTATATTTATATTAGATACCTGGGGTACTCCTCTATAATATTAGGGGTGTTCTCTTCAGTCTAAGAATCTCTACCATTAATTGGTCTGGATAGCTTTTATAAAAATTTCATACACTTATCTGACCGAACAAGGGTTCAGACTCTATCTGACGCAGTTCAAGAATTATAGAACTTTAAATAATGTACAAGTCTAAGACTGTATGAACTCAAGCGCACCAAGTGCGAATATCAATAGAATCAATGTGGAATAATTGTAAAGTAATTAAACCATCTAAAGCATGCTTGGAAATAAAGTTCAAGCTTAAATAAATAACTTTTAATACAATAATAACCTGCTCAATACAATATGAGAAGGATAGGAAACTTGCACAATAAGGAGTGAAGTTCAAAAAAAACTTGCACAATATTCAAAGTTGTGTAAGATAGGGAACTTGCCTGTTTTCTTAGCTACAGTATTCTAGCTTTAATTAGATTGAGCTGAAACGACCAAACATTAACAAGTCGGTCTCTCAATTAGCATTATGTAGACTGGTATGAGTTCACACTTACAAGAATCTAATCCTCAGATAGGTCTATCACATAGTTCACGTAAGTCAATTTACTATGACTGAGTCCATAAACATCTAATCTTGTCTTAGATTAATAACTTTAGAATATCTAGTCTCTATCCATCAACATAGGCTTGAACACATAGCACTTCAATTTAATCATGCAATACAATTTAAGACACACACATATTGTAGGGTTCTGTCTATAATTCAAAGTTATATGGTTTAATGCCGAACATTCTTACACTTTAAGAAAATCAAGTTCATACCTCAAGGGTCAACTACTAAAGTTATAGTAGCACATATCGAGACTAAACAATACTTAACATGCATGCTCGTGCGTATACCACATGTGTATACATTAATTATATAGTTTATGCTTTAGAAATTCATTTTCTATGAATATGCGTGCATAGGTGAAATCCATATTTAGCCAATGATGCTCATGTCAACATGTCTAGAGGTATATGAGTCCTATTACTCATGCTTGCATGATCAGAACGTAACTCGCATAGTGTTCAATAATATTAGTCTTCAAATTCTAAGCTTGTCCTTTGAAATCACCTTAACCTTCAATCATGTATGCTATTGTGTACTCAACACTTTAGACTAACTATTCATGTCTATTTAGACCATGCGATCATGCTTACTAAATCAGAATGAACACATGATACACATATGTCAAAGTTCATATCTAAAAGTATAAGTTTCATTTTAAAATCATAAATCTTCCTTCCATAATATATACTAACATGGCCATGAATATACATGTAGTATCAAGAAACATATACCACGAGTTAATACCAGTTTTCATGCTTGTCCAAAGTGGTACCAACTAGTTAGCATGAGCAGATTTGTAACAGAAAGCAAAAATCAGGTTCAGAGCCTGGCGAAGCTGCGCTGCGCCCAAGTATAAACCTGGCGCAGCTGCGCCGGGGTCCGGCCAGACCTGAAGCACCTTTTGCATAGGCAGTTTGCAAACCCATCTCAAAAATTAATCACGAAACATGCTAGTTTATAACCACATTACTTCTTTAACATGCTTACAAGCTTAGATACCAACTAATAATCACTTCCCAATTTAATCAACATATAATTTAAGCATACTAAGAAATTAGTAAATCCAAGAAATATACCTCTACTAAAGAAACAGTTTGTTACTAAAACAATTTCTCCCTTACTGATATCTCTCTCTCAATAAACTTACTATCAAATCTACACTTAGTGAAAATCTCAGCAAGTGCAATATAGAAGGAGAAGAGTTCATTTATAGGCAATTCATTATCTAGTCCATGACTTTACTCACCAATTCAAACTAATGGAAAAAGCAATATCATGGTGGTTAATGAAATTAGTTGGTAGAGTAGTTGAAGAACACTATTTTGCCCACTCCCCTTGAAATCATTGGCTACACTTTGATGAAATTGAGAGAAGAGTAGACTAGGCTTTGAGAGTTCACGTGTGGGAGAAGAAGAAGAGGGACTCTCATATAGGGACACAGCAAATAATCTAAGCAACTTGCATTCAACATACTAATGTTATATATATATATATATATATATATATATATATAGTATATACTTAGGTTATACATCTAATGGGTGTCACAATGACATTTCAAATTAGCAATTATTTATATAATGTACCAAATAAGGGTACATATATATTAACATATAATCCATGTACATTTTATTAACACCGAATATAATTCAATTGGGTATTATTATTACTCATTATCATAACATTTATTATTACAATTATAATAACTTATAGAAATCCTTATCAATTAACAATTGAATTTACTATACGTCAATAGGGTATACATTAATGGCCACCCACACACATCTTGTTACATAAGCACTATTATTATGTAACTCACATAATGTAATTAATCTTACTATATAGTCTATACATATAATACATAGCCACATTAATGTGTCGCATTGCACTATTTATAATATATAGGCAACTACCATAAATTAAAGGTTTAATTATCGCATGTCTGCATAAAATAATTAATCGAGTAAATATAATCTTATTATATTTATTAACCCTCTACTCATTAACATTCTATTTCTCATAATAATAGTTAATCGACATATTATCAATTAATTACTCGTTAATCGTCCATCCTTTGAAATCACAATTAATCCTTTCACTATATTCAAGTAAATTGAATATTTAATTACTAACCATCCTATCAATTCTTTTGATATAAAACTTAGGGCTAGTCCACTAATTTAAATAAACCATTAGTCACTTCCTTTAATTAATCCTAGCAATTATTCGCATAGGCACAAACTCACATAACCACATGACCACACAAGGTTTAAATAAGCTTACAAAACTAACTCATTAAAATTAAATATATTTAATTAATAATGGATTAAAAATTCATTAGTCGATAAGGGCAAGGGCAATGCTACCGACTAGCTAGCCCCTTTTATGTTCTAAATAGTATGATGTTGTATTATGTCTATTCAGACTGATTTTGAACTATTTTTAAGCTTAAGTTAGATTATGTAATAAGTCGTTATTTGATAGTATTATGTAATCTATTAAGTATTGTATGTTGCGAGACTTGGGAGAATAAATATTGCTAAGTGGTTTTTATGACCACTTATTTAGATAGTAACCGACTTGATCTGTTGCCGAAACTCAAGTATTCCCGTGCTTTTCATAAGTTTTTCCTTTCTATTATCATTTTCAGGTTTAGGAACTCTTCGAGTGCAAATTGAGCTTAAAAGGACTAAAATAGCCTAATTGGAGCGACGCACAGAAAGTGGCTTAAAGCATGAGGATGGCATGGGTGAAGAGGCAAATGAACATGATGCTTCGAGGCTAAAAATGTTCAAGAAGGCATGCATGGTCCAAAGCTAAGTGAAGTAGCGCAAAACAAAGCATCAGCAAAACCTAGCAAGCCGTGCGGCCGCGCCCTCATCTAGGCCAATCCACGCGCTGCCGCGCCAGTCTAAATTGCAGCCAGAGTTTGACTTTCACTTGGGCAGACGGGAGAAGATTGGTTATAAGGGCTTTTAGCCCCATTTTGATGAGTATCTCCACTAGGGACCTCATATTGGCCTTAAGCCCTAGCTTAGCTTGTTTTTTCTTTCCTTTCCATTTCTTGTATAGATTAGGAGTAGATTAAGGTTAAACTTAGGTTTAATTAGTTAGTTAGATTCTAGGGTTTAGTTAGTTTTGAAGATTGAAGCAAGTGGATATCATCAAAGATCCATACTTGGAGAAGGATTACAGATTTGCATTCTCTATCTCTTACTCTCCTTATTATCATTTGTATTCGGATGATGTATATTAAACTTGTGAATGGTATATTTGAGTTATCTATGACTTAAATTATATTTTGAGGTTTCAATGGAACCTAATGAGTAGTTGATGTTGATTTCCCTTCCATGTTGGTTTTTATTGATTGCTATGTGCTTATCTATTATGATTCATGCTTTCATTGCTTAATTGACTCACGACCAATTACTGTGATAACCTATATGGACTTGAAAGACAAAATATAGGTTTAGATCTAATCGTAGTAGCGGGCGATTGTACGTTCACATGGCGTTGGGCGTATGATTTGTGCTTAGGATAGACATATACCAAAGCGCCGCTCATAGTCAATAGAGGACTTGAACTTAAACCCTACTTATTTGTAAATCACATAGACATATAGTGGTTTAGGTAATGTAGGTGTTCATGTGCGGTCTATCTTATGTGGATTGTATGTGATATGGATTCGGTGCATCGAAAGATGGCCGTCTCTCACTTTCGTGTTCTCGGCTAATAAACTATTGCGATTAAATTGACCTAATTGGAAGTTTATTGACTTAGACGAACCATTAGGGGAAATTGGAATCTCTTATCTTCATTATCTGATTTTACTCTAGGATTCTATAGTTTAAGTTTAATTCCTTGTCAACTTAGTTTAAATTTAATCTCTTTATCGCTCGTTTAAATAAGACTGAAATGATTACGTGCTAGTGGTTTGGCGACCTTTTATCTGTTATTTCTCTGTGGGAACGATATCTGTACTTACACTTTATTACTTGTTGACCGTGTATACTTGCACAAATATATTGATCGGTAAAATGACCAACAAATATAATAAATTATTGTATATTATTCTAGATTATCCGTTGTGATTGTATGATTTTAGTTATTATTGTATTATTGTTAGAACGTGACAAATCAAATTCGAGAGACCAGTGGCGGTCCAAATTTGGGGGCATCACAGCCCATCTGCCATATACCGTGGATGCTAAGAAATTCTATAACGTGATAGAACACATCTTTACAGCAATGTGATATCCTTTACTGACAATAATATACCTGTAGAGGGGATGGGTCATCGCAAGTCGCTGCACATAGCAGTGATGTCATCCAGATATGTAATCGGAGGTGTGCTAATAGATAGAGAATCATCCCTCAACATCTGTCCCTACGACACCTTGGAGAGAATGAAGATCAACCCAAACCGGATCAAAATCAGTCATGTGGTCATCCAGGCTTTTAATGGATCTCGCCGACAAGCTATGTGAGAAATTGAACTTCCTCTAAAGATTGGTCCACACACTTTCTATATGTCCTTCCAAGTGCTTAACATCACCACAGGATACAACTTATTGCTGGGAAGGCCATGGATCCATATGGCAGGAGCTGTGTCATCCACCCTCCATCAGCAACTCAAATACATTATCAATGGCAACCTAATCACAGTGAATGTCGAACTGAAATACCATGTCTTCATACAGGGAGACATGCCAGTGATCAACATGGATGCAGGGATTGAACCTGCTAGTTTTCAAGCCTTGAAGGTGAGCGATACTCAATAACTATCAGTTGGGGCACCAGCCTTGAAACCTAAAGTCTCCCCCAAAGTAATGACAGTGCGCTAGGAGATAGTATCTTTGGGTTTCCAACTTGGAGAAGGGTTAGGAAATAATCAACAAGGTATCCAGAGCCCGGTGCAAATCCCGAGTCAGTCAGGGAGAGCCGGATTGGGTTATTCATTCGGGTCAAACCACTGGAACCCACATAAGCATCCTAAGGCTCATGCTGCCACTATACTATTGCCAAACCTCACAGATACAGGATTTGTGAAGCCAATAAGGAAAATCCTTGTTGTGGTATCAGCCATGTTGTTTCCTCCAATCATACCGATAAGTGAGAGAAAGACCCCAAAGCTTAAGGGGGAGAGCAAAAAGGGAAAAAAATTCTTGTACGAAGGATGAGACCCATTTGCTAACATGCGTGTTCTCATACACTACGAAAGTCTGAATGATGATATCCCAGACAGTGACGAGGAAAATCAGATCCAAATTCCTCGTATCAAGAAAGAAAAGGGATGCAATTCAAAGAAACACCCCGACCCTATTTTGAAGGATGTCTTAGTCATCATCCGAGATGAGGTAGAGGAGCACAATTCCTTGATCCTCCCTATTCATGAGGATCTGACCCTGTACAACTGGAGCAGCGTCCCTTGCCTCATTCTAAAAGGGTAAAAGGGTAGAGACTCTGTCTGCCCTGTAACATGGTTTCATTCACTGCTTGTTTTATTGCACAGCTATAGCAGCAACTTTTGTCATGCTTTACCAAATGCTTTGTATGTTTAAATAGTTGCATATATTAAAGTGAAAGCATTTTGTTTTCAGGACTCCAAGATTGGATTTGTTTGTCCCTGCTGATGAGATGTTATCCTGTCACAATGACTACAACTTTGATGTAGAACTGAACTTCGACTTGATGGAAATTTATTAAGAGGATGAAGATGACTATGAGGTGCCCGAGGAGATCAAAGAATGGGTCGAAGACAAACCCAAACCGAACCTCGACCAATCCACCACTATCAATATCGGAACCTCAGAAAACTTCAAAGAAATCCAGATAGGCATAGACCTCACCCAAGATCAAAAAACTGACCTGATTGAACTCCTAACATAGTTCTAGGATGTGTTTGCATGGTCACATGAAGACATGATTGGCCTGTCTACTGATATTGTAATCCATTGAATGCCCATCAAAGATGGATTCAAGCTAGTCAAGCAGAAGCTCAGGCGATTGAACCCTGAATGGAGTCTGAAAGTTAAAGAAGAGGTCGTTAAACAATTCAAAGTCGGCATCATCATGGTATCAACATACCCGGAGTGGCTGTCAAACATAGTTCCGGTTCCTAAGCTCGGAGGGAAAGTACGAGTATGTGTAGATTATATGGATTTGAACAAAGCCTATCTCAAAGATAATTTCCCAGTACCTTTCATCCACATCTTGATAGACAACACGGTGCAGTATGACATATATTCTTTTGTGGATTGCTTTGCTGGGTACCATCAAATTATGGTCGCTGAAGAAGACAATGAGAAAACATCTTTTATGCCGGAGCCACGTATCAGCGAGCCATGATGGTCTTATTTTATGACATGATGCATAAGGAGATAAAGGTTTATGTGGATGACATTATCATCAAATCCTAGAAGAAGGACGATCACATTAACCATCTCAAGAAACTGTTCAACAAGTTACGTAAGTACAACCTCAAGCTGAATCTCGCTAAATGTGCTTTTGGCGTCAAATCAAGCAAGCTGTTAGGATTCTTAGTAAGCAATAGAGGCATTGAGCTAGATCCTATCAAGATAAAAGCCATCACTGAGATGCCAGTACCTAGAATAGAGAAGGAGATATGCGGGTTCCTGAGAAGGATCAATTTCATAAGTAGGTTCATTTCCCAGCTCACAGCAACTTGTGAACCCATCTTCAAGCTACTAAGGAAGAATTCCTCCACCAAATGGAATGAGGATTGTCAAAAAGCCTTCCTTGCCATCAAGAAGCAGCTAATTGAAGCACCAGTCTTGGTACCCCCAAGGGATGGTGTACCACTGTTTATGTACTTGTCTGTCAATGCCAATGCAATGGGTTGTATGCTAGGACAGAAAGATGATAGTAGCAAGGAGAGAGCTATCTACTACATTAGCAAAAGGTTCAGCAGCGGTGAGCAAAAGTACACCCTGATCGAGAAGATATGTTGTGCGTTAGCATGGGCTGCCATGAGGTTACAACATTATCTGCATGGGCATACGACCTACCTCATATCCTTTATGGATCCTCTAAAATACGTATTCAATAAGACAATGTTAAATTATTGACTGTCCAAATACAGTTGATTCTCCAACAGTTTGACATTATCTATGTGACTCAGAAGTCCATCAAAGGTCAAGGCATTGTAGATCAACTAGCTGAAGCACCATCAAGAGGTTTCGAACCTCTGGAGACTTATTTTTCGGATGATGATATCATGGCAATTTAACAAATTCTTCAAGAGAATACAGTCCAACCATGGAAAATGTATTTTGATGGAGCAGTAAACATAGAAGGTGCTGGAGCTGGGGCAGACCTTATCTCTGGTACAGGAGAACAATATCCTATGGCTACCAAGCTATAGTTTGTCAACACCAACAACACGGCTGAGTATGAAGGCTGTATAATAGGGTTGAAGTTAGCCCAATCCATGGGTATCAAACATCTATTGGTCTTTGGAGACTCTGAATTGGTCATCAAACAAACCATTGGGGCATATCACACCAAAGAGCTGCATTTGTTGCCATATCAGCGGCAGGTCATCAAAATATCCATGGAGCTTGAAGACATAACCTTCATCCATATTCCTCGGGGTAGGAACGACTGCGCTGATGCATTAGCAATGTTGGCTTCCATGATAAACATATCGGGTATTAAGGGAATTCCCAACATCAAATTCACAAGCCAAAAGACCCCGATATACGGGAATTACATTAGAGAAGTATCAGATGAAATACCTCCTATCAAACATCCTTGGTATCAAGACATCAAAGAATATCTTAGAGATAGAACCCGCTAGGGCAAGCCAATCCGAACTGACGCGAATTCACAAGATGGCTATGAAGTTCTATCTGAGCGGAGATGCACTATACAAAAGGGATGCTGAAATAGGCCTGTTAAGATGCCTTGATAAAAAGCAAGCCCAGAGATTGATGGATGAAGTCCACGGCAAAAATTGTAGTCCACATATGAGCGATCATCTGCTTGCCAAGAAAATATTAAGAACAAAGCATTACTGGATCTCTCTCAAAGCTGACTGCGATAACCACGTCAATAGGTGCTACCAATGCCAAATCCATGGAAATGCTATCCACTCACCTCCAAATGAGCTTCACAATATGAGTTCGCGATGGCCTTTCTCCATGTAGGGAATGGATGTGATAGGTCTAGTAAAGCCTCAAGCCAGCAATGGTCATCGATTCATCTTCACCATGATCGATTACTTCACCAATTAGGTTTAAGTAGCCTCTTTTCCCAAAGTCACAAAAGAGGTCATCATTAGTTTCATCAGAAATAATATCGTCTGTCGATATAGACAACCGAAGGTGATCGTATCAGACAACTCCAACAACCTAAACAATCAGATGATGAGAGAACTATGCAGCAAGTTCCATATCAAGCATCTCAATTTCATCATCTATCGGCCCAAGATGAATGGTGCTGTCGAAACGGCCAACAAAAACATCAAAAAGATCATGCAGAAAATGTCCGCCAATCACAAAGAATGGCCTGACCTATTTCCTCTAACCCTGTTAGCATACAGGACATAAATGCTCACTTTTACTGGGGCTAACCCCTATTTATTGGTCTGTGGCATGGAAGCAGTATTTCCCATAGAAGTAGAAATGGAGTCCCT
Organism: Panax stipuleanatus; assembly: GCA_020205555.1. Taxonomy (NCBI): domain Eukaryota; kingdom Viridiplantae; phylum Streptophyta; class Magnoliopsida; order Apiales; family Araliaceae; genus Panax; species Panax stipuleanatus. Next base: position 183,075 of record JAINUT010000932.1, read on the forward strand.
GAGAGTGTTAATAAACTATCAAATGGAAGAAGACCAGTGCTTGCAAGAGCAGTACCATCAACTTTCCCTGATAAATGAAAAGAGGGCTACAGCCATTTTCCACGGGCAGTTATATCAGCAAAGGATTGCTCAATTCTACTACAAGAAGGTCCGAATAAGGAAATTCAAAGAAAATAACTTGGTATTAAAGAAAGCCCTGGCCAATCAAGACGAAGACAAAGGAAAGTTCGCCCCAAATTGGGAAGGCCCTTTCATTGTCAAGGAGGTGTTGACAGAAGGAGCTATCAGATTACAAGAAATGGACGGGAGTGAATTTCCCTAACTCATCAACTTAGACACCATAAAAAGGTACTATGTCTGAAATATATGCATACCAGCATCCTGGTCCTGCGAATCAAATCAGTTATGTTCTCACACAAAACCTGAACTACGAATGACCTGATCTCCCTCAACCCATGAGTACGTAGGCATCCATTCCTGGTGCGATCAAACCAAACTAAAATTCAAAAACTCATCAAACCAAACTCAAAACCCAAGATAAATACTTCTCAAACCTCTCTCACACAAAAATTGAATTACGAATGGCCTGATCTCCCTCCACCCTGGAGTACGTAAGCAGGCATTCATAGTGCGATTTGACCTTCAAGAAAAAAAAATAGTCCCAAGACACCGAAACCATATAAAATATAAAATTCTATCAATTTTTCCTAGTCAACAGGCCCATTTGAGATATTCTCCGACATCTCAATGTCAGTCCACCAAGGAGAAGCTCATAATACATCAACAACAACAAGTCATGAAAGAAGTGGTAATCACTCAGCAATGACAATACATATCCAACAGGGAAGTGAATCAAAATATATTTCTCTGATATATAATACTGTTTGATATATATAATGTGTCCTGTACATGACAAAAATGGCTGATCTAGTATGTGCAAGAAAAATAAAGATAGTTTATGGGCCCAAAGATAAATGGGACAACAGTGCCAACATGGCATCTCGCTTTGAAGATGGAGGAGCCGCTGCAAGCGCAATACCCTCAGCCTCCATACGAGCCAGAACATCTACAGCCAGCTGCAAAGTGGCAATATGATCATCAATGTAAACACTTATCTTGACAACTAGACCATGAGTATAAGATAAGAGAGTAGTACTGTCGGTAATGTGGAAAATCTCGGGAAGCTATGGCCTCATCTCTATCTACAAAAATAGCATCCCTGGCCATCAAAACCTCCTCAGTCTCCTCAAAGGCTGCGTCTCTAGCAGATCAGATCTCATCCCTCGCCACAAAAGCAGCATCCTGGGCAATCAAAGTCTCCTCAATCTCGACAAAAGCAGCATCTCGAGAAGATCGAGCCTCATCTCTCTAGACCAATATCGTATCCCGAGTGGCTCGAGCCTCATCTCTCTCAACAAAAGCTATGTCTCTGCCAAACAGGGCAGTCAACATCAGCGCACTAACCTGATCTCTCTCAAAGGTCATCCTGGCTAGTGAGTCTGCCAAAGCTGGATCTGTCCATGAAGGAATGATCGGCGGATCACTAACTAGTGCTGCTGTCAAACCCATAAATAAATCATCCTCTATAGGAGAATCAGGATCCTCCATAGGCTCCTCCTCATCTGAGTCCACAACCAGAGCTGACTGGATGAATGTAGCTGATGCTATATCGGTCTCCAACTATACCGAATACTCTGGAGAATGATTCGGATGGCTATTAGAGAAATTAACCTTCTTCCTATGAGTCCAACACTCATAAATCCTGATCCGGTCGGCTTACGACATAAAATAAGCTGACATTCGTTGATCAATAGCCCCCTCAAACTGGTGCAGGCTATAGAACTGATCAAACTGACCCATAGCTGTAAGAGGATGGTAAGTGGTCACTCCCCTCAATCCCGCTAGGGGCAAATAGTCCATGGCAGATGCATGGGTGATGAAGCTATAAGGGGAGACTAGCCCGGAATATGGCAGAATTAAAAAAGGATGCACAATATTGGACAGAAAAACTGACCATGTCTCTACATCTGAACACTCCGTCGGCTAGAAGGAGTATGACATGGCTATCTCGTGGGTGAAACAATACCCCTGGTGTCTGAACAAGCCAATCGGGAGCAAGTGGGACATGAGCCATATGTACAACAAAACAGAGCTACCTCTGAAAAACCCCTCTGGATGGGTCCATCAATAGGTAGTTGACCTCAGTGTCTCAGCCAATATCATTGGTAGAATTGTGCAACCTTGTCTAAGGGCCCGAACCACGACCATCAATCTGACGTCCAAGTGGTCCAAGGGTAGTGGCATATAGACGTAGGCCACAATGCACATCAATAAGACGTCTACACGGGCAAGCTGCCACTTATCTACCGAAATGATAAAATCCCAGAATGTCGCTCGTAGCTGTCTAGCCTGCTGAAGCAATCGATCAGAAAGTCTATGGATATCATATGTCCTGGTGATAACTCGGCATCTCAGACCCGACATAGTCATAAGTGGTCTTCAAATGTCACTGATGGCTGTACGAGCGCAAGGCAGATCCAGTGCCAAGCTTGTAAGACGGTCACACTCCTCTAAGGTAGGAGTCAACTCGTGGAGCCCAAAATGGAAAACCTGTCGATCAAGTATCCATTATGATAAGATGTCATCCAAAAACCCATACAAAACCTGGAAGGCTAAAAGGGCTAGAGAATGCCCTAGCCTCTGGTCTACTGTCCCTTTGGCTGTGAGGGGTAGACTATCATACCACGGTTGTAATGAAGATTCCACCGAGGATGGTGGCGAGTGCTCAATGCGGCTGACAGTGGAGGACGACATCTGTATCACCGTATCACAAGACCATCCAGGGGTTAAATCTGAACTCATCTGTCTAAGTGCATATCCATGACATAATACATGCATAATGACAATAATAAACATGATTCAATAGATAGGAAATATCATGCATAATTAGAATTAACTATCTACTGCAAGTATCATCTCTTTCTGCTAATAAAGTGCAAAATAAAAGTTCAGGGATATGGGGCACAACCCCCCAACTACTAATAGTGGCCTCTCAAAATGGGGCACAGTCGCCCAATAAACACATAGTGGCCTATCAAAATATAGCTACAATAGCTATCCAAAAAGGTCAAGAATGTCTACACTCAAGTGGTTAACCTGCTCCATCTCCTTCGTGGACACAAAGTCTCGGCCATCAGGAATTTTCGGGCGATACAAGGTAAGATTAACCCCTTTATAACTGCTAAAAAATGGACCTGTGGAAGGGCTCTCTCTAGAGCCGGAAGGATCAAAAGAAGATTCCTCTGATGGATCTCTGCCAAGATGCCTGATGAACAAATGAGCTCTCTCCAACTACTGGGTCAGTCCTGTAATCTGGTCCAAGTGGGTAGGCTCCCTGAGGCAAGCTATCTAGTTTGTCATCATCACAAACCCCGGCACCATATCTGCCATGAACTGGGTGGCACGAGTCTGAGCCCTAATAGTGCGAGGACTCCACCAGCTGCTGGATACCTCTTGGATGTATGGACCCTCTGACAGGGTGAAGCCATCTATGCCCTCCATCGAAATGTCTGTGAGCTGCTAAACTAGTGGCCAATGGTGCCAAGTAGTGGGAATACGGATCTGCCCCGTGATGCTCTTAATAGTATGCTCTTCTAAATAGAGCGCCCAACCTCTCTCTGTAAAAAATGGGACTCTGCGGGTCGACAATTCAAACTCTCAGCCAGTGGGGAAATTTCCCTCAAACCTGACTGTCAAAAAGTCTGAGGTATACGGTACCCATGAGATCGATCCTGCTGTCAAAAACTCCAACTGAAGGGGGAAATGGGTGAATCCCTCAACTGCAGGGACCTCAGTCAGTGTGGAGTGGTGCCAACGTCGGCACTGAGGATAAGTATCCAGGCCTAAAGTGGTAACGGGACAAAGCCAAGGAAGCCTCTCATATGCCCAAAACTAGCCATGCAAATATCAAAAGTTTTCAGTGACCAAGATGATAAATGTAAATGCAGAAATCAAAAAGGTACAACAAAGATGTACTCACCAGCAGAAATGGGTAGAACCTTAACCAAGCCTCCGTCACACCTTTCAAGCTCATGCGCATGCCCTGGAGAAAATAGGCAAAGGTATAGGTACCCCAATCAAAATCACTGAGGCGCTCTATATATCGAGTAGCGCTGACCAGGGTAAAGGACACCGTCGTAGAGTTGTCCGCTAGAAAACAACCCCTGATGATCACCAGAAACAATCGCCGCAGGATGTGATCCCTAATCCTATAATCATCAAGTAGAGGCTCAAGAAAAGCCCCACTCTGGGCATCTACACTCAAGGGACCATATCGGACTGTCCGACCCTTGATCGCAGTCGTAGGGACTCCCAGTAGAGACAAAACGGCAGTGGGTGTAATGTCAGCCATGACAGGCACTGGCCCACCCTCAAACTTTATCCTACTGATGAACCTCCAGTCCATCAGGGTTTTCATCACAGTCCAACAAGTGGAGAGACCGAGTCTGGTGGAACCAGCGCTCAGATAAAGCCCTCATAAAACCCAGGGGTAACGGCGGGGAAGAATAGAAAAGAACTCCTAAAATCCCCAGGTGTCAACAATGTCCCTGTAGTCTTGGTGTAGAGAATGATATAGAGAATGCACATTAAACTAGTTCCCTTGAGGTTGCGTAAAGCCCGGAACCTGCATCAAAAGCCAACCTATGTCAAAAACCTGTGCCCCAAGAATGGCAAAAGAAAGAAAAAAAATCCAGAAATAGAAAAAGCTTCAGTCACCTTGTTGGCATGAAGGAACTTCGAGGGATGACGACTCAAATCACCCAGCAGATTTTGGACTGGCACAACAATGCATGGGAGCTCCATACGTGGGGCCTGAGCTGGGGCAAGAGCAGCAAATGGAGCTTCCTCATAGTCTATATCGATCGGCAGCTCAACTTGGGCCGGACGAATCACTGACTCCGCTAACCTACAAGGCGACCAGGCTGGACGTGGCTGTGGAACATCAGAAGCTCTCCTTCGCCTAACTCCTAAAACGACTCTGTTGGCACTACCAAGTCTATCTCAGTCCATAGTCGGGACAAAGTCTCCAAATCACCTTAAGAGGGTGTGGTAAGCCTAAAACCTGTGGCTTATTAATTTAAATCAGTACTTTACGCATTTTTAAGTCCTAAAACATGCATGGGTCAGTCAAAAATCCACAGTAGAGTCAAACTGCATGTTTTTCAAAAGTTAAATCTTAAAAAATGCATGGGTCAATCAAAAATCCCTAGTAGAGTCAAAAATACATGTTTATTAAATGCTCAGGCTTTTAAAAAAAATTGCCAGAGTCTCCTTTGTAAAACGGATTGTCTGTATGCACACAGGCATGTCTAGGTGGCCATTCAATAGCACACCTTCCCAAAAACAAAAATAGTTCATATTTATGGAAAAAAAATTAAAAATAAACTTCACATGGTAGCCAAGTTACCATGGACATTTTTAGTTGTAAATCCAGGCTCACTAGGCCTCAAAAAGGATGAGTAAACTGATCAAAAAGAGCAAAAATTGACTATTTCAGAATCTGAATTTTCTTACATCAAAACGTGCATTGTAGTAAAATATGCATACTTATGGAGCTAGATCATTTTTAGCAGGTCATATAGGCATACATTTTTGATACATTGCGTTTAAAAGCATCTTACATGATTTACATACTTCTAACGGTCAAAACTTGAAAAGAAATGATGTAAACGTTACCTGAGATGTGACGAACCCGTGGCTGCTGACGAAAACTAAAAGAAGCTGCACGAACTCCGTAGATCTAAAATAAAAAATAGGATTTCTATTGAAACAAAAAACTAAAAATGACTTATGAGCGCTGCTGCTGTCCAATATAAAAATGCAAGAGAAAGCGGCCCCACCTGCGGTAGACAAACCTCTACCTGCGGCTCCATAGGGTGGGCCCCACCGCCTCTGGTTCGGTCTAGTTGGAGTTGAAACGGAGTTTATATGAGCTGAAAAGTAAAATCTAAGAAAAAAATCGCTACGCGATTGAGCGGTTTGTCCTGAAACCATGCGTTTAAGCAGCGGATTATTGACAGAAAGAGGAACTTCGTGAAAGCCATTGGTATTCATCCTGAAGCAATATCCAGGGACCAATGATGAAAACTTCAGAAAAACTGCCGAAAAATTGCGCAAAACTGCCAAAAACTACCACTTTCGAAGCATCGGGTTCTGACCGATAACAGTTCAGCCGTTAGCACAACCCCAGTGAAGCGTCAGGTACTTACCGATGATAGTTCAGCCGTTGGCACAACCCCAGTGAAGCGTCAGGTACTGATCAATGACAGTTCAGCCGTTGGCATAACCCCAACGAAGCATCGGGTACTGACCGATGACAGTTCAACCATTGGCACAACCCCAGCGAAGCGTCGAGTAATGACCGATGACAGTTCAGCCGTTCAAAGCATCAGGTACTGACCGATGATAGTTCAGCGATTGGCACAACCCCAGCGAAGTGTCAGGTACTGACCGATTACAGTTCAACCGTTGGTACAACCCCAACGAAGCATCGGGTACTGACCGATGACAGTTTAGCCGTTAGGACAACCCCAGCGAAGCGTCGGGTACTGACCGATGACAGTTCAGTCGTTGGCACAACCCCAGCGAAGCGTCGGGTACTGACCGATGACAGTTCAGCAGTTGGCACAACCCCAGCAAAGCTTCGGGTACTGACCGATGACAATTCAGCCATTGGCACAACCCCAACGAATCTTCGGGTTCAAACCGGTGACTTTTTAACTATTGGCACAACCCCAGCGAAGCATCGAGTACAGACCGGTGACAGTTCAGCCGTTGTCTTAACTCCAGGGAAGCATCGGGAATGATTCGATGGCAAAAATAGTATATCAATCTAACCCTAAGAAGGACAAATGATGTAATCTGTTATAGACATCCTCAGAGGGAGCACTAATAAGGATTGGTGATTTAACCCCCTGTTGCAAACTACTTATGTAAATTATCACCAAGATAGGCATCGAAAGCGCCCACTAAGGTAACTCGATAATCGAGATATGTCCCCATCAGAGGAGCCTTCAGGAATGTATAACGGCATCAGCCGAAGTAAAATATGCCCTACGGAGAGTATTGACAGATGGGGGAAACCATTGGTCTCAAACCAAGGTAGCATCAATAGTATCATTCACATCCGAGTCAACAGGTCCATCACGGATAACGTCATTCCCAGCAGAAAGAGACGAGAACAATCTGTGATAGCCTAACTCTGATAACCTATCAGTGATATCCTACCAGTAACTGCCTAATAGTGCTGCCCCAAGGGTTATAATGAATGACGTTATCCCCAGCAGAGAATGATGTGAACATTCAATGATAACCCTAACCCCTCAAAGGCATCTAACATTCATCACATATCATGTCATGCATTGATTTGCATTACCTTGCCCTAACATTTGCATTTCTAATGTCTAGCAATCTTTATCATGTTCATTCCACTACATTGCATGAACATGATAAAGAGGGGCATATGTAGACACTTGAAATTTTTTTCAGTCCTGTAGACACTCGAACATTTGCAATCCTGTTACCAACCCTACAGGAGGGAAAAACTGCCTTTTTAACTCAGGTCAACCCCAGTCTCAACCCAGAAGGTACAGGTCAGCCTTGGTCTCAAATCGCGAGGTACAGGTTAGCCCTAGTCACAACCTGGGAGGTACAGGTCATCCCCGATCTCAAGCCGGGAGGTACAGGTCAGCCGTTTCAAATTAGGAGGTACAGGTCAGCCCCGGTCTCAACCCGGGTGGTACAGGTTAGCCCCGGTCTCAAACCGAGAGGTACAGATCAGCTCCGGTCTAACCCATGAGGTACAGGTCAGTACCGGTCTCAACCCGGGAGGTACAGGTCAGCCCCGGTCTCAACCCGGGAGGTACAAGTCAGCCCCAGTCTTAATCTGGGAGGTACACGTCAGCCCCGGTCTCAACCCGGGAGGTACAAGTCAGCCCCAGTCTCAACCAAGGAGGTACACGTCAGCCCCGGTCTCAACCCAAAAGGTATAGGTCAGCCTCAGTCTCAACCCAGGAGGTACAGGTCAGCCCCGGTCTTAACACAGGAGGTACAGGTAAGCCCCGGTCTCAACCCGGGAGGTACAGGTCAGCCCCGGTCCAACTCAAGAGGTACAGCTCAGCCCCTGTCTCAACCCGGGATATACAGGTCAGCCCTGGTCTCAATCTGGGAGGTACAGGTCAGCCCCGATCTCAACCCGGGAGGTACAGTTTGTTGGGTTTGTATGTAACGCAATCATGCAATCAAATCACATAAATAGGGCGGAAGCGTAAAAACTAGGTTTTCAAAATTTATACAAACCCATAACCATGATCATGCTTTGTGCTTGTTATCAATAACAGAAAAGAGAGAACATGGAATTATACCTTTGAAGATCTAAGCTTCCTCAGGTACAAGTTCTACTCCTTTAATTCCTTTGATTCCTCTGATAGTGGCTCCTTCCCTTGAATAATGTCAGCCACCCAAATGTTTGGCCTCTAACGGTAATCCACCAAGGAAGATGAAGAACTCAAGAAGATGGGTTATTGGCTTAACCCTTGCTTCTATCTCTATAGAATATGTGTACTCCCAACTCTTGGAAAATTTTCACATTCCTTATTTCTGATATAAGACTCTCTTATATAGATATTAGGTTAACCCTCCTAATCCAATTAGAATAGGGTTTTATTTAATTAATTAATTAATTACTTTTAATTAATTTATATCCTAATCTTTATTAGGATTGAGAGAGAGTACTGATATTATATTAATTCCTAAACTCCTTTAGAATTAAAATAATAATAATAATAATAATATTAATAAGACTCCTCTTATTAATTTATATTTAATATTTCTAAAATATTAAATAATAAACATTTAAGCTATTTAATTTATTCTATCATCATAGATTAAATTAATTATACTTAATGCATTATTACTATCATGCCATTTTCTTCTTAAATAATTCTTCTTCCTTTTATGGTGTGACCCTTTAGGTTCTCCATATTAAACCGGTTGTGAATAAATCAATTAGAACAATTCTAATCTTATTTAAATAAACAAATTAAACTAATAATCTATTTAAATAAATAACATTTATTCTACAATAGGGATAAGCCTCCCTAGCGATCAACGACTTTCCAGATAATATAGATTTCAACATTAATCATAAAAGAACCTGTGAGTTAATAATTACCGTACAATTCAATCCTTCCACCATACAATGTCCCAATTAAATATAAGACATGGATTTACTGTCAAGTATTAATTTATTTAATCATATGTATTTCGATTAGAAAATGCACAACTCCAAATAATACAAATTAGAAACCTCTTTCTAATTTCATTCTACCTTGGCCAAGGATTTCTGGGTTGTCATTTAACGAATCACATAGGACATATCTCCTCTTTTACTAGAGGTGGTAGATTCTTTATTGATCATTCATTATCTCTATATGTAACTCATTACACCCAAGCATACCCTATATATGCCTTAAAAGGCCTTAAGGAATTAGTCAAAGTATAATTTGTTACATACAAGATACTATGATGATCTCAAGTCCAAGGATCACATGTACTACTATCACATTAGGAATTCCTATTGACAAGCGAGTAAAACTCCATTAGGTATTCCATAGCGAGTCACGTTCAGTGAACTTATTCTCCAATAAGCACCTACATACTTGCTTTAGTGTCTCCACACAAATGACCATGAGATCAGTCATCCTCATCCAATGAGCAAGCAACATATGTACCAATCTATCCGGATTTACTAATTCCCTTTTTAGTAATCCCACGATTGGGAACTATTTTAGTTTTAAAGCTTTCTAAGAATTTAGATCTCATTAGCATGATCAACATCATGATTCTAAAAGCATTGCTTAAAACTATGGGTTATTTACATATTATAAAAACAGCACCATGTAGATAATTAAATGCCTTTAATAAATAAATATTTTATTAATAAATAAATAAGATTGTTTACAAAGTATGTGCTTTATCATCATACATGATTGGCTTGTATGCACACTACTATCAATCTCCCACTTGCACTAAAGCCAATCGCCATGGTATCTCATACCCATCTTCTCTAAGTGACGATCAAACTGCTGTTGTGTTAAAGCTTTAGTAAATGGATCTGCAATGTTGTCTTGAGAGTCTACACGCTCCAAGGTGACGTCTCCTCTTTCAATGATCTCCCTGATCAAGTGAAATCGCCGCAACACGTGTTTAGATATCTGATGAGACCTGGGTTCCTTAGCCTGTGCAACCGCTCCGGTGTTGTCACAGTATACGGGAACTGCTTCTCCAATGCTAGGAACCACACCAAGTTCAGTTATGAACTTCTTCATCCAAACAGCTTCCTTTGCAGCTTCACTTGCAGCTATATACTCTGCCTCTGTCACTGAATCAGCAACCGTTTGCTGCTTGGAACTTTTCCAACTCACTGCACCTCCGTTCAAGGTAAACACATACCCTGAAATAGATTTACTGTCATCTTGGTCTGTTTGAAAACTTGAGTCCGTGAATCCCTCGAGTTTTAATTCAGACCCACCGTAGACAAGAAAAATATCTTTAGTCCTTCTCAAGTACTTTAGGATATTTTTCACTACCTTCCAGTGCTCTTCTCCTGGATTCGACTGGTATCTGCTTGTTACACTAAGTGCGTGAGCAACATCCGGTCTAGTACATATCATACCGTACATGATAGATCCTATTGCAAAAGCATAAGGGATCTTACTCATACGGTCTCTCTCCTCAGGTGTCTTTGGGGCCTGTTTCTTGGAGAGATTTATTCCATGGCTCATCGGCATGAGACCTCTTTTGGAATCTTCCATGCTAAACCTCTTTAGCATCGTATCAATGTACGTTCCTTGGGATAAGCCGAGCATCCTTTTAGATCTATCTCTATAGATCTTTATCCCCAAAATATAGGATGCTTCACCCAAGTCCTTCATGGAGAAGTTTTTAGATAACCAGATTTTAATGGATTGTAACATAGGAATGTCATTCCCTATCAGTAATATATCATCAACATATAATACAAGGAATGATACTGCGCTCCCACTAACCTTCTTGTATACACATGGTTCATCCTCGTTTTTGATAAAATCAAACTCTTTGATTATCTCATCAAAACGAATGTTCCATCTACGAGAAGCTTGCTTCAACCCATAAATGGATCGTTGTAGCTTACAGACTTGATTTGTTCCAACTTTTGAAATAAATCCCTCTGGCTGTGTCATATACACATCCTCCTCAAGTTTCCCATTGAGGAAGGCCATTTTCACGTCCATCTGCCAGATCTCATAGTCGTTGTAAGCTGCAATCGCAAGCAAAATCCGAATGGACTTGAGCATGGCTACTGGTGAGAAGGTTTCATCATAGTCAACTCCTTGTCTTTGTTTGAAACCTTTTGCAACCAGTCGGGCCTTATAGGTCTCTACCTTTCCGTCTGCTCCAGTCTTTTTCTTAAAAACCCATTTACACCCAATAGGTTTAATACCTTCAGGTGGTGAAACCAAAGACCATACTTTGTTTTCATACATGGAGTCCATTTCAGATTTCATGGCTTCAAGCCATTTCCCTAAGTCTTTATTACTCATAGCCTGTTCGTAATTCAATGGATCATCATCATTCATGATGTGTACCTCATCGTCATCCTCTATAACGAATCCATACCTCTCAGGTATCTTCGGTACTCTTCCAGATTTACGAACATGGTGTGGTACAGTAGGTTCTTCTACTTGGTTAGGTACCTGACTTTGGTCCGTGGTAACTTGTGGTTCTTGAACTTCTTCAAGATATATCTTACTCCCACTGACCCCTTCATGGATAAACTCTTTCTCCAAGAAGGTAGCATGTTTCGCAACAAACACCTTTTGATCAGTTGGTTGATAGAAATAATACCCTACGGTTTCTTTAGGGTATCCCACAAATCTACACTTATCGGATTTAGTCTGTAGCTTATCATTTTCAAACTTTTTGACATAAGCTGGACAACCCCAAGTCTTAACATGCTTAAGATTTGGTTTCCTCCCTTTCCACATCTCATATGGAGTCTTTGGGGCGGATTTGGTAGGTACCTTGTTAAGTAGGTATGCAGCCGTTTCTAGGGCATATCCCCAGAAGGAAATTGGAAGGTCGGTAAAACTCATCATGGATCGAACCATGTCCAACAGTGTTCGATTTCTCCTTTCAGATACTCCATTTAACTGTGGTGTACCTGGAGGAGTCCATTGTGAGATTATACCATTTTCTCTGAGACAATTGAGAAACTCACTGCTTAAGTATTCTCCACCTCGATCTGATCGAAGTATCTTAATACTCTTACCCGTTTGTTTCTCTACTTCACTTCTGAACTCTTTGAACTTTTCAAATGATTCTGATTTGTATTTCATTAAATACACATATCCAAATCTTGAGTGATCATCAGTGAAAGTAATAAAATAAGAATACCCACCCCGTGCACTTGTTGTCATAGGTCCACAAACGTCTGTGTGAATCAATGCCAACAACTCTGTAACTCTCTCCCCTTTTCCACTAAAAGGAGACTTAGTCATTTTACCCATGAGACAAGATTCACAAGTTGGATATGATTCATAATCAGATAGCTCGAGGAGCCCATCTTTATGCAACTTGGATAATCTTGTTTCATTGATATGACCGAGTCTACAGTGCCACATATAGGTATAATTAATATCATCTCTTTTCCTTTTCTTAATTTGTTCAATTTGAAATATATTTTCTTGCAAGTCAAGTGTATAAAGTCCATTTCGCAAATTTCCAATACCATATAAAACATCGTCTTTATAAATAGAACAACCATTGTTCTTTATAATAACGTCAAAACCTTCCATATCCAATACAAAAATTGAAATAATGTTTTTAATAATATTCGGAACATAATAACAATTATTAAGATAAATGGATTTGCCCGAAGGCATTGCTAAACAATAAGTTCCTACAGCTAATGCAGCAACTTTTGCTCCATTTCCCACTCGTAGGATCACCTCATCTTTGTTCAGCTTTCTACTTCTGACCAGTCCCTGCACAGTATTACATATGTGAGAACCATAGCCGGTATCCAATACCCAAGTAGAATTATGACTTTCAGAAAAATTAATTTCAATCATAAACAAACCTTGATTGGAAGTCGAAGCTTCTCCAAGCTTCTTCTCTGCTAGAAACTTCTTGCAGTTCCTCTTCCAATGTCCCGGCTCATTGCAATGAAAGCACATTCCTTTAGCTGGTTCAGGTTTCTTTTGCTCATTTTCTTTCCCTTTTCCCTTAGCCTTCTTAGATTTCTTCTTTTCAGAAGACACCTTGGGCCTCTTCCTTTTTTTGGAAGAATCCACCATCAAGACATGGTTCTTCTTGGATGAGAAGTGACCTTCTGCAGTTTTTAGCATGTTAAGCAGCTCAGGTAAGCTGACATCTAGCTTATTCATGTGAAAATTAACCACAAACTACGAGAAGGTCTCAGGGAGTGACTGCAAGACCAAGTCTTGACTCAACTCCCCATCCATGACGAACCCAAGCTGTCCAAGGCGTTCAATCAAATTGATTACCTTCAGAACATGAGTCTCGACGGTAGTGCCCTCGGTCATCCGAGATCGGAAGAGCTCCTTAGATATCTCATATCTAGCAGTCCTACTCTGTTCACCATACAACTCCTTGAGGTGAAGCAGCATAGCAGGAGCATCCATTTTTTCGTGCTGACGCTGAAGCTCGTTATTCATGGATGCGAGCATGATGCATTGAGCCACAGATGCATCATCTTGCCACTTATTGAAAGTGGCAATCTCTTCCTCAGAGGCTGTTTCTGAAATAGATTCAGGGATAGTGGAATTTAGGACATAAGAAATCTTTTCAGCAGTCAAAACAATTCTCAGATTTCTTAGCCAGTCCTCATAATTCGGGCCGGTAAGCTTATTTGCATCAAGTATGCTTCGTAGTGAGATTAGTGATTTTGACATTTTTAAAATTCTGCATGTGAAAAGACAACATTTTAGCAAACATTCATTTTATTAACTTTGTATACCAAAATAAATTTAGGTCTTTATTTTAAATTGGTATCTCCCACTATTTTCATCAAATAATATTACCCTCACTCATATTGTTCGGCAACATCTAATTAAAGATTTGCTAGTGAGATTAAGGATCCCATTTCAAATGTATATAACCTTGTGGATAGCACAACAAGCGATATACAAATAAATAAGTAGACAACTCTTGTCAATTACATCACCATGTAACTCCTTTTATTTTGCCTCTTAAATCATAATGGTCATGTGTGTGCACATCCGAACTAAAATGATTTAAGTTAAGTCCAGCCTAGCACTTCCATAAATTCAAAAAGAAAAATTTTCGTCCTTGTGGATAGCACAACAAGACTAGATCGTTCAATTTTCTTGATAAGCATCAAATGTGATTAATTAACATCTTAAATATTCAATACTCGCCTTGTGGATAGCACAACAAACTCATATTAAATATTTAATACTCTATTAACTAATCATGCTAGAAGGCGACGTTCGATATTCCAAATATCATTTGAACGCTTCAGACTTAATATTATTTCTTTGAGGGGTTTGTTATTATTTGTCTCATCTTTAAAGCGCGCATGCACATATATATATATATAAAATACGCGTCATTTTATTAAACATGCGAAGCATGTTTGTATAAAATATAATATATATAATATTTAGCATGCGATATAGAATACTATATTCTACCCGGATTGATTATGGACTTTTATTCTAGTTTGGTTCACTAAAGCCACCAAGTGAACCAAAAGGTCAAACCTAGGAGTGCAAGAATTTAAATTTTAAATGTAACTATTACATTTAAACCCGGGCTCCATACAAACGGGTCTTCACGCGCTCCTCGCTCCTTGGTCTCCAATTTCTTCAAAATAATTCTAACTATCTCTATTACATTAACTTATATTAAAATTAAATAAAAACCTTGATCAGCAGTCAAGGGGAAGTACATAGAAAGGAGATAGAATTTACATCGAGAATAAAACTAGAGAAGACGAGGTACGCAGACCCCATTTTATAAAACCCATACATTCAAACATTCATCCAAAATAAAATCCAATCACATTGGTCATTGTCCATAATCAATCCCATTTATTATCATACACATCAACATATGCATCAATAAATATCCATTCATCTCATGAATAACAATGCTATTCCATATATGGATCGATGTTATTTAATGGACAAAAGTTTTGCTAAATTTTATTTTTGAAACAAAATAAACTCTTTTATTTTAATCAAAAATAAATCCAAATTAAACTCCTTTAATTTTAGCATTCTGAAATCATATTTCAGATAAAATAAACTTCTTTATTTTAAAACTTTATCAATTAAATAAACAGTTTACTTAATTAATTAAAATCAATTTTCAGGGTCTGTCCAGGTACCGGCGCAGCTGCGCCAGTAATGAACTGGGCATCTGCGCAGCTGCGCAGGTAGACGGAAGCAGCAGTTTTTGCAGACCGGCGCAGCTGCGCCAGTAATGAACTGGGAGGCTGCGCAGCTGCGCCGTTCGCCGCAGAAACTTGCAGAAAACGATTTTTGTCCAGAAAAACGATCCAATTCTCACATCAATTCATACATGGAATTATAAAATTGATAATTACAACAAAGTTAGGCTTTGATACCACTGTTGGGTTTGTATGTAACGCAATCATGCAATCAAATCACAGAAATAGGGCGGAAGCGTAAAAACTAGGTTTTCAAAATTTATACAAACCCATAACCATGATCATGCTTTGTGCTTGTTATCAATAACAGAAAAGAGAGAACATGGAATTATACCTTTGAAGATCTAAGCTTCCTCAGGTACAAGTTCTACTCCTTTGATTCCTTTGATTCCTCTGATAGTGGCTCCTTCCCTTGAATAATGTCAGCCACCCAAATATTTGGCCTCTAACGGTGATCCACCAAGGAAGATGAAGAACTCAAGAAGATGGGTTATTGGCTTAACCCTTGTTTCTATCTCTATAGAATATGTGTACTCCCAACTCTTGGAAAATTTTCACATTCCTTATTTCTGATATAAGACTCTCTTATATAGATATTAGGTTAACCCTCCTAATCCAATTAGAATAGGGTTTTATTTAATTAATTAATTAATTACTTTTAATTAATTTATATCCTAATCTTTATTAGGATTGAGAGAGAGTACTGATATTATATTAATTCCTAAACTCCTTTAGAATTAAAATAATAATAATAATAATAATATTAATAAGACTCCTCTTATTAATTTATATTTAATATTTCTAAAATATTAAATAATAAACATTTAAGCTATTTAATTTATTCTATCATCATAGATTAAATTAATTATACTTAATGCATTATTACTATCATGCCATTTTCTTCTTAAATAATTCTTCTTCCTTTTATGGTGTGACCCTTTAGGTTCTCCATATTAAACCGGTTGTGAATAAATCAATTAGAACAATTCTAATCTTATTTAAATAAACAAATTAAACTAATAATCTATTTAAATAAATAACATTTATTCTACAATAGGGATAAGCCTCCCTAGCGATCAACGACTTTCCAGATAATATAGATTTCAACATTAATCATAAAAGAACCTGTGAGTTAATAATTACCGTACAATTCAATCCTTCAACCATACAATGTCCCAATTAAATATAAGACATGGATTTACTGTCAAGTCTTAAATTATTTAATCATATGTATTTCGATTAGAAAATGCACAACTCCAAATAATGCAAATTAGAAACCTCTTTCTAATTTCATTCTACCTTGGCCAAGGATTCCTGGGTTGTCATTTAACGAATCACATAGGACATATCTCCTCTTTTACTAGAGGTGGTAGATTCTTTATTGATCATTCATTATCTCCATATGTAACTCATTACACCCAAGCATACCCTATATATGCCTTAAAAGGCCTTAAGGATTTAGTCAAAGTATAATTTGTTACATACAGGATACTATGATGATCTCAAGTCCAAGGATCACACGTACTACTATCACATTAGGAATTCCTATTGACAGGCGATTAAAACTCCATTAGGTATTCCATTGCAAGTCACGTTCAGTGAACTTATTCTCCAATAAGCACCTACATACTTGCTTTAGTGTCTCCACACAAATGACCATGAGATCAGTCATCCTCATCCAATGAGCAAGCAACATATGTACCAATCTATCCGGATTTACTAATCCCCTTTTTAGTAATCCCACGATTGGGAACTATTTTAGTTTTAAAGCTTTCTAAGAATTTAGATCTCATTAGCATGATCAACATCATGATTCTAAAAGCATTGCTTAAAATTATGGGTTATTTACATATTATAAAAACAGCACCATGTAGATAATTAAATGCCTTTAATAAATAAATATTTTATTAATAAATAAATAAGATTGTTTACAAAGTATGTGCTTTATCATCATACATGATTGGCTTGTATGCACACTACTATCACAGTTCAGCCCCGATCTCAATCCGGGAGGTACAGGTCAACCCTAGTCTCAACCCGAGAAGTACAGGTCAGGCCCGATCTCAACCTGGGAGGAACACGTCAGGCGCGGTCTCAACCCAGGAGGTAAAGGTCAGCACCGGTCTCAACCTGGGAGGTACAGGGCAGCCCCGGTCTCATCCCAGGAGGTACAGGTCAGCCCCGATTTCTACCCGGGAGGTACAGGTCACCTCGGTCTCAACCCGGGAGGTACAGGTCAGCCCTTGTCTCAAACTGGGAGGTACAGGTCAGCCTCGGTCTCAACCCAGGAGGTACAGGTCATCCCCGGTCTCAACCCGTGAGGTACAGGTCTGCCCCGGTCTCAACCTAGGAGGTACAGGTCAGCCCAGGTCTCAATCTGAGAGGTACAGGTCAGCCCCGGTCTCAACCTGGGAGGTACAGGTCAGCCCCGGTCTCAACACAAGAGGTACAGGTCAGCCCCGGTCTCAACCCGAGAGGTACAGGTCTTCCCCGGTCTCAACCCGGGATGTACAGGTCAGCCCCGGTCTCAACCCAGGAGGTACAATTCTTCCCCGGTCTCAACTCGGGAGGTATAGTTCGTCCCCGATCTCAACCCGGTAGGTCAGGTCAGCCCCGGTCTCAACCCGGGAGGTCAACTCGACTTCGGAGGCAACCCTGAAGCCTCACATCATCTCTAGAGACAAACCTGGAAGAACCAAGTCGGTCTCAGAGATAACCCTGGGGACAAACAGAATCGGCTAGGATCCAAACCTCGGAGACAACCTCGGGAAATCAGCTAAAGGTCATGTCATCACTAAAGGCAACCCTGGGAGGGGTAAAATGGTCATTTTGTTAACTTGAAGCCTATTCGGTCAAACTCAAGCCGAGTTGATGCCATAAAGGTCAGAAAGAACCATAAGAATGATCCTAAATGGAAACTGCGCAACACAGCTCAACGGACAAACTGCGAAGAATCAAAGACCTGGTTATAAACCTATTTTTTTGGACTCAAAAAAGGTTTACTCCCATATCATTGTGACACTCTCGACGAGGGCTTTTTGAAAAGTTACAGTACGTCTCAAACGGATGCTCCGATCAAAAGTTAGAAATTTTTGAATCTGACCTCGCATTGCTCGAAGTGCACGTACTTCTATGCAACAGGACCCAACAAATGGGACCCACCACATGGAGCCTCACCTCTACCTGCGGCTGTCGCAGGTAGAGCTGCTCCTCCCGGATCTATATATATGAGGTGACCCCCAGCTCATTTAAAGAATCAAAAACGCTCTGAACCTCGGCCCGTTTGGTTTCTCAGCCATATTCCTATCCTCCAAAGCCAATTTTTTTCACTCTAACACGTAGATACACCCACAAACTACCACATATCAAAAATTAACCGATAGAAACGGACGTTTAAAGCCTACGATTTGGCAAAAAGCCTGTGTAGCAGTCCATTATGAGTATTTTTACGATCAGGAAGTTCATATTACTTCATTGCACTTTTATACACCTGCACATTAAGTTTCACTTTCTGAATATGCCCAAAACTCAGTTCCGTGGCCGTTTTTGCTTACATTTTAGTACATAAACGCATTTTCTAGCATTTGTACAACTCGATTTGTCGATCCGTCACTTCTAACAACTTTTATATACATATATCATCGTTTCTAGCAACTTCGTCTGACTGGGTTATCTTCCCAAGCTGGGTTTGGCTTTTTAATATGTATATTTAACTGTATATATACCAACTTTTCAATTATGTCAAGCACGGATGTTAAATCCGAGGTAGTTTACTGCTTTTATATATATAACTATATATATATATATGTATATATAATTTTTTTAACTTATTTGGGCCTGGATTTATACTTCGTGACCTTTTTATTGCTTTAATATATATATATATATATATATATATATATATATATATTAACTATATATTATTATTCACATTCTAGTTTGGCCTGGATCATTCTGTGGCCTTTTTACTGCTTCTATACATATATATATATATATACATATTTTTTCAAGAAAAGGATAAAATATTTGTCGCCCTTTAAAGCTTATATATATATATATATATATATATATATACATTCTGTCCAGCCTGGATTATTCTGTGGCTTTTATACAGCTTTTATAAAATATATATCCATTCCAGTTCGGACCTCAGAGCGAAAACCCACCGCCCTTTACCGCTTTTATATATATTTTAATTCTGTCCAGCCTGGATTACTCCGTGGCTTTTTATAACTTTTATAAATATATATATATATATATATATATATATATATATATATATATATATTTCCATTCTAGTCCGGACATCGGAGTGAAAACCCATCACCCTTTACAGTTTATATATATATATATATATATATATATATATATATATATATATATTTCTGTTCTGTCAAGCCTGGATTACTCCGTGGCATTTTATAACTTTTATAAATATATATATATATATATATATATATATATACATATATATATTCATTCCAGTCTGGGCATTGGAATGAAAACTCATCGCCCTTTACAGCTTTCGTATATATAATTATATATATATTGCTTCACTCATTTTGATTAAATTGTTGCTTTAAATATTCATTTGATATAAATCGGCACTGACATTTTTGCAGGTGAACTAGATTTCTTTAAATCTCGCCAACTCTAGCTTTCAAACGGTTCAAAATAGGTCCAAACAGAACCGGGAAGCTAGAATGGCCGAGATTTATTTAAATCTAGCCTTTTTTCTAGTTTTAGTTATGAAAGCAACCTCGAGTCCCTTAGATCGCTACCTAGTGGGAACGAGACGCTTCAGTCATGTGCGAAATAGGATTTACTGATGAATCCTTGGTTCTGGAGATATCTGGATGTAAATATATATTTCTGTACATATTTGAGCTGTGCAGGTTTTATTGGCTTCTCTTTGTGAGCCTAGGAATCGTGGGAATCATGATCAAAATCTAATTCCCACGATGGACAAACTCTACTTTATAGATGTACCCTACCAGTTTTTATGTTAAAATGTACATCCAAAAGAACTTAAAACGGTTATCCGAGTTTAAAGTCTCAACGTAATGAGAACAATGTTTTGTCGTATCAGAGTCACTCCGCTGGCTGTCATGCCCATGAGAAGACCGACACTCGTATATATGTTGTGGTCGAGGATGCTTCGCAGCCCGACAATCACTATTCAAATTGAGCCCAAAGACTAAAAAGATAAAACGGAAGTTTTGACATACTTCAATTCCTATGTTAGCGTAAATGTTTGAAAATCTTCTTTCAAACTATCATTTTAATAATCTTGTCTAAATAAGAGACTTTTGCAAATCAAATCAAACCCTTCGTATATAGGTTTAACGAAGTCTGTCTATGCTTTCAATCAATCAAACATAGGCCCAATTTCTTTCAGCATTCACACACACACATTGCAGATTTAAAAGGGAAAATTAAAAAGACGCGGTACCGTGTTTACACGGGAGTTGTGGGGTGCCTAACACCTTCTCCACACCTAACCAAGCCCCCGAACTCAAAACTTCGGCTTCAAAGATCAAGTTTCGACAATGTCCAGCAATTGTGCCTCCTTTCAAACAAGCTCGTTTAAGTTGGTACAACCATTTCAAAACTACCAACTGACGACTCTGTAAAACGTTCAAATCGTCGACATGATACATGTTGGCATTTTTCTAAAAAACCCTTCAAAACCTTTTTCACAACAAAAAGAATAAGTGTAGACAAAACTTAGGAAGAGAGAAAGATCCGGGTTTGACCCGACTCGCGAATTTTTTTCCGACGTCGACGTTCATCATTATAACTGCTTATAAAATGAATATTCTTACTAAATACATGAAGAAAATAGGATATAGTAATTGCTTATAAAAGTATATTTTGTATTTTATAAGAAAAATAAATCGGACATTATAATTGCTTGTAAATAGGACTTTTGTACTATATAAGTTTTCCTAATTTAACCACACCAAACTAACCATGGTTAAAAACTAACTCATGTGTGGTTAGTTGGTTGGAAAATAGAAAAATCTATCCACTTTTGTGGACTAAGACTTTTTGAATTTAATTTTTCGTATTTATACCGTATAATTTTTGTTTTATATGCGTATTATACTCCGTATTATTTTTGTATTATACAACGTATTATAATTCGTATTATACTTGTATTCTTGTCGTATAATAATTCGCATTATACTTGTATTATTCTTCCGATTTAATTGACTTAGTGATAATTAAGCTAGATTCAATGAATGTTTTGTGTTTAGGTGTCCATTTGTGGCTGGCATGGGGGGTTTTGAAGCACATGGGAAATCTTCTTGTGGTGAGTCACCAAGATTTAGCCTTATCTTTTATTAAAAGATAAGATAAAGGGCATTTTGGTCATTTCACACATACTAAGGGTAATTGGTAATTTTATAATTAAATTTAAGGGTAATTTAGTCATTTCACATGTCTCCATTAAATTTTAAAATATCATCTAATAATGCATGTATTTAAGAATCATGACTAATAATCCTTATTAGGGTTTAATAATTGAACTAAAGTTTAGGGTTTTCAAATCCTAAATTAGGGTTTCCTAATTAAGTTTAGAATTTCCAAATTTAATTCACAATTATTATATATCATTTATTGTTATATAACAATACTTAATATTCATCACATAATACACATAATTCCAAGTATAATTATAATAATAAATGTATTACTATTTATAATTTCTATTAATAATCCTGATTAGGGTTCGGATTATTACAACAGACCACCTGCACAACCTATTTTTCCCAGTAGACAGCAAGGCTTCTAACAAGCTCCCCAAAAATACCAACCTAGACATCCAGCACCTGCCAACCCTGGACTTTCACTGGAGGACATGTTCAAAGCCTTTATGACTTAAACACAACAGTTCCAATAAGAGATAAGGACTTTCATTAATGATCTGAGGAACCAAGTAGGTCAACTGGCTACCACAGTTGGGAGATTAGACTCTCAATGTTCAGGGAAGCTGTCCTATCAAACAATTGTTAATCCAAGGGAAAATTCTAGTTTCATTACACTGAGGAGTGGGAAAGAGCTGGAAGTGCCTATATTCACTGCTGATTTTGAACATGAGCAATCTAAGAAAAAGACATAACCACCTAAGTTAACTTCTAACCCTGTTATTTTAGTTAAAACTAATACTTTATCTTTTTCACCTAGGAATCATATGTCTCCAAAGAAAGATAAACAAGAGAAGGAGATTCTGAAGACTTGTAGGAGGGTAGATGTAAATTTTAAATATGATCTTTATGTTTTGTTTACATGAGGACATATAAGAGTTAAGTGTGGGGGAATTTGATAGGTGCATAATGTGACACCCCCAAATTCGGACCGCCACATAGTCTCGAATTCGGTTCGTCACGTTCTACAATCTAATATAATAATAATATATCGCACAGCAGAATAACACAATACTACGAATAGATTACATTTATTTAATATAATCATTCACGTCCCAAGGTCTCGCAACTTAAACATCAATTACATAGCTTAAACATCTCTTAAGCATATATAAATTTAACTAATACATAATATAATAAGGTCTTATTACAATCATCATAAAGTTCTACATAAAATAAAGCTACTTTGTAGCTTTGCCTTTGCCCTTGTCGGTACCCGAAGGTCCACCCTGCTCTGCCTTAACTGAAATGTTTTTAGGGAAAGCAAGAATGAGCAACAAGTTTGCTCAGCAAGTATATATAGCAATAAGGGTGAGTAATATAGTTTTCAAATCCCAAAGGGTATAACAGGATATGATAATTCAAGAATAGCAAGAAATATCAACAGTTCTCAATAACAGTCGGTAAGGACAGAAAGATATCAACGCTAAATCAATTCAAGATTTCAAGATAATTGAATACTGAGCAGTCACTAAAGACTATGAACTTCTACTAGAATTAACAGAAATATACTGATAATCCAATAAAAACAAGTACAACAGGTGATCAGCCTAAAGTACCCTACGGTATGCATATCGTTCAATCATACTTCAAGTGCGCACGTCGGTCTCCCGACAATATATAGTTTTCCCTTCAAAAGGGTTGTTCATCTCAGTCAAATACAAGATTCCGCACCAATCAATTGGTTTGGATCGCTTTTTCTTATTCGTAGTATAGGTCTAGTCGAATCAAATGGCATAGACCGCTCTTTTAAGGTATATAAGAACAATCATAAGTTCAAAACTCAAGATTTAAAGTTCGAAGAATATAAATCGACTTTATCTTTATTCACGAAGTATTTAAGTAATAAAACATAAATCAAAATTCCAATAGCTTACTTGTACGACAATAATAGCACAAGTTCAATAAATATTCAATTAGAATAGAGTTCGAGTACTTGCTTACAATATCCGTTAAATAAAGTAATGCAAGGGTTAGGATACTTGCCTTAAACGTAGTTTACCAAGGTATAGCTTATCAACGCTTTTCGAATCCTATATTTACGTATATAGGATATTCATTAGTTATGTACATTCGTTTCACCAACTCAATATGTAAGTTAAATATTCACATATGATTCTAACTTAGTCGTATAATCCTATACGTACGTTATTACGTACTTTACGTACACATAGCACCACATTCGGTAATAAGACACTATGAAATCACATCACATAGTTCGTAATCGTATTCTTAACACTTCAAAGTTTATAAACACTTTATCAATTCAATATGGTTCCATCATAACATGCTCATTGAAACTTTGAATAACGTTCTGGACATGTATTACAGATTAGGACAATCATATAAATATATCTCAAGTTCAGATTGCAATTAAACAAGCTCTGGCAGTTCTGCACGTTGGCGCGGTTGCGCCTAATTTGAACTAGGGAGTGGCGTGGCCGCGATACTCCTAGTTCAGATCAGAGCTGATCTACACAATGCCTAGCCTAGCTTGCACACCCACATATATATATGATAACACATGCAAAAACATACATGTTGTGATAATTTTGATTCTTATGTCATGTTTTTCACTGTCTTAACAATTTCCAATTAACGAGGCTTAATGTATTCGATTACAATGTTCTTCACGTTTACTCATATATGCATTCAATGAGGTCCATATGTCTCAACTA
Organism: Panax stipuleanatus; assembly: GCA_020205555.1. Classification (NCBI taxonomy): domain Eukaryota; kingdom Viridiplantae; phylum Streptophyta; class Magnoliopsida; order Apiales; family Araliaceae; genus Panax; species Panax stipuleanatus. Next base: position 207,722 of record JAINUT010000932.1, read on the forward strand.
CATATGCTCAGGTTACATTAGTCATGTATTTCAAGTTATGAAGTTTCACCTCGTTCAAACTTATCTTAATTCATGCTCAACTAGTTTACAATGCATATGACTAGCTAGGCATTCATTTTTATGATGTCTAGAGGCATATGAGACCCTATCGAGATAGTCAAAGTTTTCAGAATACATGCAATGTAGTTATTAATAAAAACTAGTTTCCAAACTATTAAGGTTTCTTTTGCAATTCTTATGTTAAACCATTCCACATACAATATAGCTTCACATATCATATGTTATGCTTTCATATACCTAAATAGATCACATAGGCATGCTCACAAGTTCATGACTCTAGTGTCTATAGTTTAACAAGTTCGTAATTGAAACTCTAAGTTTCCATTAGTAGGTCCTCAAAACTTATTCAAGCATGCAAGGTAAGTTCACATATTCTATATCATGCTTTCATAACCACATAGTAGATCACATAAGCATGATTTGAAGTTCAAAACTTTATGTATACATAGTTCATTTACACATAGCTAGTTTAGTCCTTTACTTAAAATTTTCCCTTTTAAATCATACTTGAATAGTCTATAACATCTCTACCATATTGCTCACATGTCAAGACATATCAAAACTTAATATGTTGATGGTTAAGGTCAGAATATACATTACTCCATGTTCACAAATTCTAATTTTCAAATTGTTAAGTTTTCTTTGAATATTCATACTAAACCAAGCTAAAATGATTTACTATAACCAAGATAACATCAATCCACATGTTAGGGTCATTTTCATGCATACTCTATCTAACATAACATGCTCAGAGTAACACAAGAGTAACAAGACCAGTATTCAAGACTGGCAGCCGGCGCGGCCGCTCGGTCATGTGCTATAGAAGTGGGGCGACCGTGCCAGTTCGAGTAGAAGCAAAAAATTTGGCTCTGCTTCTGCAGAGCCTCGACACAACATTGCTAATTCCTGCAACTAGACCAATTACATTGCTCTTAAACATGCATACAAGCTCAGATAACTCATGAATAACAATTACCAACCCAATTAGCAAGAATTTATACACATTCAAACATTAATCAAAATTGAATTAAGAATACAATATCATGTTATACCTTTACTTTGAATTGGACAGAACTTCTTCTCAAAATTAAATTACTCCCTCACACTCTCTATAGCAACTAAGAAAGTAATTCTCAGCAACATAGAAAATGAAGAGGAGTGCTCAATTAATAGAGTTTCAAGTTTCCAGACAATGCTAACTTCCACCAATTCAAACCAAGGGATTGATGAATTGTATGAAGGGTAATGGAGAGTTGGTGAGTAGTTGTTGGAGTTCATCATGAAGCCCACTCCCCATTGATCATGAGCTAGTTGTGGAGCTTGGGAGAAGAAGAAGGAATATGCTCTTAGCCTTTTTGCTTACACGTGAGGAGAGAATGAGGGGTGACTCTTATATTTAGACAACAAATACAAAGCTCAGCATATAGCAAGTGTTGTAATATAATTACTTAGGTTATGCACTTATACCTAATATATATACTTTAGGTTATAATTTTATTAGAGGATACACATGGATAACATAATATATAATAGCAAGTTGGGTTATACACATCCATATATAATTCATGTACATTTTATCATACCAGTATAATTTAATCGGGTATTATCACATTACATTATCTCATCTATTATTCAATTATATTAAATATTAAAATATTCATTAATCAACAATTGTTTACAATATAATCATGAGGTACTAATTTAACGTCCACACACTCACATTGTCACACAACCTCATGATGTACTCATATAACTTATTTAATCTTAATATATAGTTCTCGTATATTGTATAGTCACGCAAAAGTGTTACATTGCATTATATAATATAGTTGTAACCACTATATTTCATACGTTTAATTATCACATACATTGCACATAACAATTAATATAATCTTGTTATATTAATAATTTACTCGTTGATTTTAATATTCTCAATAACAATTAATCAATATTAATTAATTACTTATCTTATCAATTAATCACTCATTGATAATCTATTAATCATAATAAAAATTAATTAACCATACATTATTAGTTAATCATTTTGATCATTAATCTCCCATCTTATTAATGTGGGAAAATAGCATATAATAATCTTGCTTATCTTCATTATAAACTTATCTCATCTCCTTGCCACACTAGGCAATTCATATAAACATTATGTTAAACTTCCCATCGAATTCATTCTCGTGCCACGAAGGACATTTTATGGGTTCATCAAAACTCCATATCCTCTTAATTACAGAAATTCAATTTGAATTAATCCCAACTCATAACACATAATCATTTATATTCGAATAAATATTCATTTCCATTAATATATTCATTTAATAATATTCAAAAATTCTCAGGTATTACGCATAATGTTTGATTATTTTGATTCCTTTATATTTAGTTTTAATGCATGTTTTCTGTTTATATGAGCTTGTTAAGGTGTTTATGGATTTTAAAAAGAATTTGGTATGATTCCATGAATATGGAGTTTAATGTTTGATTTTTAGTTGTTTTGCAACATGAATTTGTGTTCTTCGGGTGATTACTCTACGAGACATGTAGTCTGGTGCTCGATATTCTATGATTGAGTAGATTACTCTACGATCAAGGTTGCTGCTCTGCGAAGTTGCACTCGACAATTCATAAAGTCACTCGATGATTTCTAGATGCACTCTATGATTGTTGTAATTACTTTACGACTTGACCTTCTGTCCGACGATTTGTGAGCTCTAAGACACAACACTCTATGTTCGTAGTGTGGTAACTCTACAACTGGCTATTCTACTCTACATTTTCAACTTGGTGGCTAAGCTAGTCTATGATCTCCAGTACAATGTTTAATCTATGATTCTAAGAAAGGACTTTTACTCTATGATCTGAAGCTATACTATACATTTGTGAGTTGACTTCTACATTCCTAGTCAAAGTAGGATCTGAGGTGATGTAGCTTAAGAATTTAATTCCTAACATGACTTGGAGATAGAATTACACATCAAGAAGGAAGTCGAAGCTGATTAAAGGAAGTCAAAGTTGATATGGAATCTAAGTCAAAGTTTAATTGGGAAACTAAGTGTAAGCTTAATCCAAATTGGGAAAGGAAACTGAAGATGAATTGGCTATAGAAAATCCTAATCTATTAAGGAAACAACTTATAGTTGGATTTCAAAGATAAAGAAAGATATAAAAGCTACCATAACTGCAAAGTGAAGACTTCCGAAGCAGAATATGATTAGAATTCTTCTAGGGTTTCAAAGAAGTGTACGTATAAATACATTCACTTGTAATCAGATCGATACACATTGATAGATTATATTTTACTTGATTACATACTCTTTTATCAGTATGCTAGCCTAGTTTATTTCTTTTCAGTTCTAAGAGGATGTTGAACCTTTTTTACAGTTAATGGTTAATTGAGTTTCATTATTTATTCCTTGATATATGAGATTTATTATGATAATCTATTTTAACTAATTGTATATTATTTTATATGATTAATTTGATGTGTCCAGTTAGATTAATCTGATTCATATCATCTGCTAGATTAAGATATAATATTAAGCAAACGATGTTGTATCTGATCACATGTAGTAATTAGTAATACATGATTGTGGTCAAGCTTTTGAGTTTACTACGGTTATCAAGAGGCAAGTTAAATACTCCGCGATTGTATGATTGTTGCTTGGAATAATATATTTCCCTATCTCTCAATGCTTCTGTTATATTAAATCTAGACTGATAGTTCTAGGTTTTATGATAATTAGAGTTTAGTGGGGGCGATTGTTACACTGGATTTAAAATCTAAGGGGAATTTCGGGTGACAAAGATTGTTGTTATCTATGGTTATTAATCTTATGGAAGGAAAAATAATGTTAACTTGATTATGTTATTGTTGTAATTTGGTGAAACTAAACTGAAGCTTTAATTTATTTGATTACCCTTATTAATTTAACTTTGTTTTCTTTAGTTAATTATAATTAATTTAAAAGCCCCCAATATTTTATTTAGTGTTTGCTATTAGAAACATTAGGCTAAATTAAAAGCAATATCATTCTTTGTGGGATTGATTCGTACTTGCTATTATAATATGCTTAATTTTATGTTCGTAGAGTGAAATGTAAGGTTAAACTTTAGAGTGTTAACGTTAGCTTACAAATTCTCCAAACAACTGTTAAAAGAATCTCGAAAGACTGAAAAGTCGTCCATGAATACCTCCACATTTCGTTGCACCATATCTGAAAAAATCTCTAGCATACACCTTTGGATGGTAATATATGCATTACGCAATCCAAAAAACATCCTCTTAAAAGCATGTCATATGGGCAGATGAATGTCGTCTTTTTGTGATCTTTTGGAGCAATTGCAATCTGATTGTACCCTGAATATCCATCCAAGAGATAGTGGAACTCGTGCCCCGCTAGTCTATCCAGCATCTAGTTAATGAACAGTAGAGGGAAGTGATCCTTGCGATTAGCCTTGTTGAGTTTCTAGTAGCTCATACACACAATTTATCCAGTCACTGTCCTCGTCGGTATTGTGACGCCCCCAAATCCGTGTAACATCGATTACAGGACATGGTGCTCACGATACAACATACATCATCATCTATCTAAGTAAACTCCAACAATAATAATAATAATATTATAACTATTACGTACAAAATAAAATCTCAAGTCTTTACAACCTTTAATAAACCAAAACTTAAACTTAGCGTTTATCGCTACATTACATCATATGCGGAAATATAAACTTATTTCATAAGGTAGCTAGCATCATTTCATCTTAGACTTCCCCTTGTCCTTGCCCGAGCCCTCAGCCTTCTCATCCTTAACTGAAAGGTTTAAGCAAGAATGAGCACAAATTGCCCAGCAAGTATATAAAGAAGTTTGGAAACATACATCAGGAGTAAAAACATCTGTATGACAATATCTCAACAGTTGAAGGAATTATCAAGTGTTAAACAAGAATATCAAAGATAAGAGTTTAGAATTCTCAATAGCATACTAAGGGGTGTTAAATACCCTGAACGTTACTTTGTTTCATCAAAAACCATCAGACAGTTTAACAATCAAATGGATTGTAAACCGTCTCTGCAAGTACTCCAGGTGATCAGCCTATCGTACCCTACAGTGTGCACAAGTATAAAGTTTAAACTGCATAAGCAGAAATGGGACTATATGCCCGACATCTGTTTGCCCGTTTATTCGGGTTGTTCATCTTAGTATTCATGCGAGACCGCACCAAAACAATTTGGATTGGTAAACTTTAAATAGCTTCAAAAGATTTGAATTAAATCATTTGTCATCAACAATCTCTAGCTAAACAAAAACTAGAAAGCATTCCTGGAAACAGTTCTTTTAAATCGATGGAACTTTACAGCATAGCAATTGAATTAATAATTGAATAAACAGCAATAAAACTTGCAAGACAATTAAAGTTGTAGAATTTTACGTCAAAGGAACTTGCATGCATATTTAATTAATCACAAGTCCGAACTTACCCTCGCTGAAATCAAATGAATAAGGATTGATTAATTTCTCAATGAAAAATAGGGTAAGAAACTTGCCTGATACGTCTGCTATCGTTAAAGCTAGCAATTAACCTTCACGTAACCTAATTATATGTGTCACAATAAGCTATTAGGTTCTTGAACTCTAATTCGAAAGAAAATGATTTCCTTTCATTATAATTTCCTTATTAAACTACCACGTATGCTATCATCAAGCTAATTTAATCATATAACATGTTACGTCATATAGATAAAGTGGTTCAATATGAGAACCTGAGTAAAAATAAGTTTCTGAAATTTTTCCCGGTCCGACCCGACCCAACCCGGATCATACCCGACCCGGACCGGTACAGCTGCGCAAGCACAAGCCTGATGAGTGGCGCAGCTGCGCTGCTCTTCGCTGCCCATAAATTTTTTTGCAGATTCAAGCAGCCCACTTTGCGAATTGATTCTGACCAAATCATGCATGATATGACTTTGACCTTTTGACACAACATACTTCATATAGCATAGTATTTTACAAAAATATCACTTTCCAGAAAACAGCAAGTTAAGGCCACGAACCGGCTGCCTTGAAAAGCGTAACCTGTTCACTTAGAAAAATTCTGGAAAACCCAGATTTTCTGCAGATTTCTATACCAACAAGCTTGCTTACGAATTTCATATCTTGCTCAATAAAACTCTGATTCATTTGAAATTTGGACAGATTGGACTTCATACAACATACTATTTTATAAAATTATTAGCTACCATAAGCGGGTCACAGAAACCATGATTTCAAGGCTCCGAAAAACCCAAAAAGTCACAGATTTCATGTTAACCCACTTTGACAAAAATTCATGATTTTGATTCTAGCATGCAAGGATTCAATTCCTACTGTCCAGATCACTTTTACTAGCATATATACACATGTTACAATAATCAAATTCACTAATTTTTCATGTTTTGATGAATTTAGCATGTTAGTGGCATTTTATCAAACATATAGCATGCATACTCGAATTTTATGATTCTCAATATAATTGAAACATGATTAAGTCCAGAATTCTCATACTTAATAGACACATAACAGTAATACACCATAACATGGCATCAAAATGCCAAAACAAACCATCAACTATGATTATACATGCATTTCTCACTATTTTCCTCATGAACATATGAAATGGGTTATGAATTACCTCTTAGTGCGAATTTCCCATTGTTTTGATTCTGATATTCCTTCCCCCTTGCTTGTTTAGACTCTCCAAATATCCATAATTCTCAAGAGCTCTCAAACTCTCATTCTCTCAAGTTTATTTTGGTAAGGTTTCTAAGGAAAAGGAAAATACTATGGGAAAGAGATGCTCTTATAGAGCTTGAATTCTTGTGCAACGTAAATATGAATTCATCAGTTGAGAGGTCCTTGGCATATCCCATGATCAATTGTGTTAATGAACCAAGATAATGTGGGAGTTGAGAAAATGAAAAGGTGTTTGGTTTAAGGAATAAAACTAACTCCCTCCTCCTTCTATATTTGCTATATACGTATATACTCTCCCTCCTTGTCCCAATTTGGTGGTCACCAAGAGACCCACCAGCTGCTGACTTGTACTAAATATATTATAATATTATTTTAATCAATTAATCAATCATTTTAACCATTTTGCCCTCCATAGCCGAACGTTGCGATACTTATATCGATTCCTACTAAAGCCGACGTTCTGGACGTCATGGGACTATCCGTTTCATCAAATTCATCTCCAAAATCCGTGGTTGACTTTTTACCCAAAAAAGTCAACCGGTTGACTTTGACCAAAAAATCAACCGTGACCCATTTTCGTGGTTACAGTCTATCCTAACTAATTTCAACGTTCCGGACACAAATATGCAGTCTGCGTCTCTAAATTCTGCTCCGAACTCAAAATCATACTTTAAAGCCATCCCACGAAATTAATAGAATTAGTTCCACGCTTAACCAATTTTAATAGTTGAGTTAAACTGAACCCACCATTTAAATACTCCTCATCACATATCATAAACTAACACATGCATGTATAACATATATACATCTAATGAAAGAAAACTCACAAGAATTTCTCATAAATTCGTTTATTGATAATTGTTGAATGACATAATAATCTCGGATATTACAGGTATCAACTCATTATTCTCATTGGCCGCTACCATTATGCCACCTTTCTTTGGGACACACTGTATCGGGCTCACCCATGCGCTATCGGTGATAGGGTAGATAATTCCAGCATCGAGCCACTTCAGGATCTCCTTCTTACCACCTCTTTCATAATTGGATTTAACATTCATTTTTATTCAATTATCGGCTTCGTATCATCTTCTAAAAGGATATTATGCATACAAAATGACGGACTTGTCCTCTTGATGTCTGCGATGGTCCATCTGATGGCAGATTTGTACTCACGAAGGATTCTCAACAGCTTACTTTATTGAAATTCATTAAGTGAAAATGAAATAATAACGGGTAAAGTAAAAGAGTTTTCAAAATACGCATACATGAGATGGTTGGGTAGAGATTTTAGTTCTGATATGGGAGGATCTTCCACTGATTATTTTGCATGAACTGTAGAGTTCCCCGAATAGTCCAAATACTCAACAGGAATATTAAATTTGCTTACCATTGGTGTTGCATCTAACACCTATAGGTACTCCAACAATTCTGGATGATCTGCATTGGTGTCCACCATCAATGAAGTCTCCAACGGATCAGAATAAAGCTAATAACTCATCATTAATCACATCCTCAATGGCTTCCACATGATAGCACTCCACATCATCCTTAGGAAATTTCATGGCTTTAATAACATTAAACGTCACCTCTTGATCTTGAACTCTCATGTTAAGTTCACCTTTTTGTACGTCTATGAGAATTCTACCCGTAGCTAATAATTGTCTCCCAAGTATAATCAAAATTTCGCGGTCCTCCTTATAGTCCAACACAATGAAATTAGCTGGAAATATGAATTTGTCCACCTTAACCAAAACATCCTCCACAATGCCTCTCGGGTATGTCAATAACCAATCTGCTAGTTGTAACGTAACATTGGTAGGCACTGCCTCCTTCAATCCCAGCTGCTGGTAGATCGATAACGATACCCATGAATTTTATTAATAATATTAATAAGAATGTGAATATTTATTTGAATATAAATGTTTATATAGCATAAAGTGAGTAACTCAATTAAATTAAATTGAATTAATGATAATTGAGAAAATATGGAGTTTATGATAAGCTCATACAATGCCTTGTGTGGCACAGTGATGGGAATTATGATGGATTAATTAATTAAAGAAGGAATTAATAAGTGAATGATTAATTAATATAATAATGTTAATTAATTGTTATTATGAGTAATCGCATATTAATGAATAAATAATTAATTAATATAATAGATTAGTGTTTATTCAATTAATTGCTAAGTGCAATATTATGTGAGGAGTAATGGTATATTATGTAGTACCTACATCTATATAATATAAAGTGTAGTGTGATATTGTAATGGTTTAAGTCTTGCTAGGACTACTTATGGGTTTTATATTAACCTCATTTCATATCTTATAATGCTCATTTCATTTGACTTAAAACACTTTTTATGTTCATTAACACTTGTCACGGCGTTTCGACGTTCATTCGTCACACGCCCTAATCGTCTCTCTTGTGTATGCTTAGTGTGCTTATATAACTTATCTAATACATCATTTATTAATATTAAGCATCATTATAATTACTAATATTCATTTTTTATAACTTAGAACAATATCTATTATCGTCGACCGTACTATACTTGCGTATGTGCATGTCTGACGCCCTCCGATTGCCTCCGAATACACATCAGTCCAAAAGATGACCATGTCGACCCCTGCTAACGAACTCAAATCAAGAATGTTAAAAAACAAAAGTTATAGGTCTATTCGTGCTCGTTCAGGATCATCTTGAATATTCTCAATCGGAGTTTGTATGAAAAAGTTATGGCCATTTTACTACAGGAGGTCAAAATAGTTTTGCATTACAACACTTGGAACACTCCGGACAGCATCTTACCCCGCTGAGGCTGGTCCCCCAAGGCTAAAAGCCCCGCTGGGGCAGGGTACCCTGCTGTTGGGTTCCCCAGCTAGCAAACTTGCAGAGAAATAAGCCAATTTGGCTTATTTCTTCGCACCAAAGTCCGATTTTAACTAACACAATATACATGAAACTTTATACAAACAAAATCCTACACTTCTAACATGATTTTAACATAAAATAACACCACAACACATAATCAACACACCTAATTTTAATGATTTTGAAGAAAACACCATTATTAAGAGTTCTTAACGAAAATTAACACTGTGAGTTCGTTTTTAACCCAAATCAAATGATTTAAAGCATGTTTTGTTCGTTTCTTGATATATTATCGTAATTTAAACTTAATCTTCATAATTAACTCACAGAATTCATTTACCAAATCAAAATTAAAGGTTTTAAAAACCAATTTTACTAGTTTTATAAAATTCATACTTTTATCAAAATAATTCACCATAAATCCAATTCTCAACCAATTAAATTCACAATACATGTATTATTTTTATTATTGAAACCAGTATCATAAACATCTTTCAATTTTTTATATTAATACATATAACTAAATCATCAATTTACCATTCTAAAATCAACCAATATAATAAAAACTCATAAAAACACAATTCTCCATGTAAAACTTATTTTCATGGATTTGATTACTTAAAACTCACTTATAACCACATAGACCAAATTATTCATACTCACGAACCTATATTATAGATTCTTTAACAAATTAATCATAAAAATTCATTCTTTTATAAAGAACTCAAGAAATAATAAACTAGAGTTTCTAGGGCTAGATTATTACCTTTTGCTTTGCTTATTATAACGAAGGGGATGATGCTATCTCAAGCTTCCTTCCCTCTTCTTCCTGTTTCTTCTTCCTCCTTCTTCTTCTTCTTCTTCTTCTTCTTCTTCTTCCTTCTCTTCTTTATTTTATTTTTTCTCTTTTCTAACTGACAAACACTTAGCCATCTAACGTATATTGTAATATAGGTATAACGTACATATACATATATTACATAATTATACATATATAACTTATAACATAATGACCATAATTATAATAATTATAATTATTACAATTAATAATATAGGTTACACATTTAGAATTTAAAAAGCCCTAAGGCTTGTTTGGCAAAACAAGTTATTTAAAAAAATAGATTTTTAGTTGTTAAGGCCTTGTTTGGGTAAAATATGTTTAAAACAAAAGTAAGGGCCTTGTTTGGGAAAAAGTTTTAAAAACTCTTTTAATTCTTTTTAATAAATCATTTAACACATTCTTGATGTTACACTTTTAATTAATTAAATCTTAACATTCTAATTTAATTAATTAAAAGTTAACATCAATTAATCACATAAAATTGTCACATAATTATAATTACTCGCTAATTATAATTTTACGTAACACTCATCACATAACTCATCTAATTTAATTATCCCAATTAAATTAGAACTATAACATAAAATCATTACGTCAATTAAATTAAATATTAAATATTTATTTAATTAATATATTATACTTAATTACATTACTCCATAATAATCACATAATCTCAATAAATAATTTAATTAAAATATTTATTTACTTCAATAAATATTAAAATTAATATATACAATTCTCTTCACACCAAATCACATATTTCACAATATATGACACATATACACAAACTCAAACTCGAAACATCTCATAATAAGAATTTTATTTATTAAATTCTCATTTATAAATTCTTAAAAATTCGGGATGTCACATCTTTCCCTCCCTATAAGGATTCCGTCCTCAGAATCAACGAAACCTCCCTTACTCGATTTTCACAAAAAATTTCTTTCACAATTTTATTGTTGAATAACTTTAACACGTTAACTTGGCAACAAGTTTTACATATATATATATATATATATATACACACACTTCATTCATTTCTTCAACAACTATTAGATTTTATTACATAACTTTCAATTAAGCACAATCATATATCAAATATTATATATTCTTTAACTCGTTCGTTTCCTTTCTAAGGATCACTACTATATACTCTACTCATAGAATTCATATACTTCATAACTCACCATCTATAATTGTTCGGGTTATCACATTCACCCCTTCTTCTAGGAATTTCGTCCTCGAAATTTTAATATTTTCATTCACTAGATTAAAGCGTTCTACCACTATTTCTTTCTAAGGAATATCCTTCTCGCTACGTTCTCCTTCAGAATAATAAGAATCTTCTACAATTGCTCAATAATTGGGAAGCGATATAAATAACTCAAGAATTTAAAAGATTCCAAATCATGCTGAGTGGTCACAAGACCTTGAACTTCTTTATAGGTTTAATAGTGCTTCACCCCCGGTACTTCACACTATAAAACTGCATCGGTACTCTAGGTGGCCAGCCTATCGTACCCCTAAGTCGGGCCCAAATGTAGTACATCGTAACGACTATATGCGTTACACTCGGAACTATTGTCTCCGATAACATGTCCCCTTTTATAGGGTTGTTTACCTCAGCTTCTTAACACCTGAATCCGCACCAAAACAATTTGGTTTGGCATAGTTTGACCAAGAACGCTCGAATTTCATAAACATCTTTCAATATTCGTCTAGCTAAATCAAATAGCATAGGCTTCTAGCAACAGTTCGGACATCAATCAAAAATATATATATATATATACATATATATTTTTACCCAACAAAATAAATATTTATTTATTTAAAAATGTTTTTTTATATATAGTTTAAGGAAACTAAAAATAATAAGTAAATCTTTTCATAATACCCTGATATCGTACCGTAGTAATGATGCGTTGAGGATTTCATCATTGCATGACGTCGTCATACTACATCATACCATAGTGGGTTGACGATCATACGATCACATCCAACACTAGGTTTAACTGCATTGATAACTTTCTCGATTATTGTTTCTACACCATATCAAATGATGCATATAAAATACATTTTGAAGATTTAAAATCATTTTTTTTCTTTTTTGTCTAGCTGAAGCAATTAGCATAGACATGTGAATAATAGCACTATTTTAAAAAATCCATTGGTTCCATCATTTGATCCAATGTTTTTCAAGAAACAGAAGTGCAACATCAGCACGAAGTCAATAAATTTCGAAAATCTAGCAAAGCTTTGAGATTTATAATATAAAAACTTTCTCCATCAATTAAATCTTTACTCCACCATTATTTAAACATTCTATCAATCTTAAACAACATCAATGCTTTCTATACCATAACCTTTCTATACCCAGTATAGTTCATCAAACTTACCACACTTTGGGAGTTCAAGAACTTGCCACAATAATATGAGTTTAAGAACTTGTCCTAGCAATACGTAGTCAAAGAACTGATCAGGGACTGGGTTCAAAAACATACATACGATTATGAGTCACAAACTTACCATAAGTATGAGTTTTAAGAACTCGCCTAACCTTAAGATCATCTATTGTAATCTTAATATCATCTAATCTATCCTCTATTGACTCTAACTATCAAATATATTATGAGAAAAGAATTACCTTCTCGTCATATATATATCGATAGCGCGACACCAACCTTCCAACGATTATCAATATGATAAGCCAAGTGTAAGCATAAAACCCTGCCCATACAAAGATTTGTACAACTCAGCCACCACATGAGTTCTCAGTTGAAATCTCACTTAACTCTATCTTACTTATAACTTCTCGCTCTATACTCGATACAAACTTTTGTATCTCATCATTTATAACTCCTCGTGAGTTTATCTCATACTATATCATAGTACATTATCGTTATAGCATCAAACTGTAACTATTCAATCATTGCAGACCATCTGTCTTTTACAACTTTAAAAGATCACGTCGTGATCTTATTCTATAATCATCTTCTTATGATTCTTTTCTTATCCCATTATCGTTTTGTTTTAAAAACTTCTTATCTTACCTTTCATCATTTCATACTATGATTTTATTTATGCTTTTAGTATTATAGACTCTGTCTATTCATCGTTATTCGTCATCTTTATTATTGGAGTTAGACAACTCCTGATTCTTATCTCTTTATCTCTTCAAGATTCTTTTTTGAATCTTCTTGTTTATTTATTAACTCTTCCTTTAAGAAATTTCTAACTTCATTCACATTGCTCAATATTTTATTCGAGTTTTATTCCTCGCCATTCTAATCTTTTTCTTATAACATCGCTAGGACTTCACACATCCTACACTTCTACGTATGTGAAAAGAATCACCTTTTCGTTATACGTAACTTAAACTTAACTTCTTATTCTCTAAGGTCATAGCCTAAAGTACTCTTACCTAAGGTTTATAACCTACAGCTTTGATACCCCTGTAACAACCCCAAAATTCTTACAATATAATTCTCATTCTCGATCGTTAATAATACAACTTTAATCTATCTTTACATCATTATTCGATATTAAAATCACTAAAAATGCAGAATATTTAAAACTTTTTCTAAACTTCTTTCTTTATTGCCCTGAATCGCAACCTTACATAACATATCTCTTTGATTCAATTCAATTACATGAATCGCTACAACGAAAGGACTATACAAAGTCTTACATCACTAAGCAATATCCATTACGTCGGATAGCTCAACTTACAACTTAACAATTAAGTTACAATCAAAACATCAACTACAATTTAAAATTTAACATAACTAATATTCTTGAACATTGATCTCTATAAATCACTTAACACGTGTCTTTACCTTGCATCCTTGACCTACAAAAATGGTTATTTGCAAGAGTGAGCTCGACAGCTCAGCAAGATATAACAGTTTTCATACATCACGTAGCACATAATAACATGCTCAACATACAATCTCATAATCATTAAAGTAACATGGCATACATGCTTTAATTCACATAACAAATATAAAGATTGAGTTTTTTACTCAATCAACATTCTTAAATAAATCAATGTAGTTATAAATTGACTTTCACATTTCAAATCTTGCAACATATATAACATAGCATGCTCTTTGCAATAAAATTTTAAAACAGTTCATAATATCATCAAGTTCACATAGAAAATAGGAACCAAAAGACTTGCCTTGATCGTTGTTTACTAATAATAGATTAACAGCTTACCGCTATCTGCACTTCACGTGCCCTACACAATTATATAATCATGCACATCAACTATTAGTCACATAGTAGTTGTAATGTAAACCCTAATCTACTTCTCATAACTCTTCCAACTATCAATACACAATGTTCAATTTGATTGTGTTAACTTTCGACTTATATGTCACTATATTTCTTTTTTAGTAATATTCGAAATTCATTCAAGTGTTTAAGTCTTGCTAGGACTACTTATGGGTTTTATATTAACCCATTTCAAATCTTATAATGCTCATTTCATTTGACTTAAAATACTTTTTACGTTCATTAACACTTGTCACGGCGTTTCGACGTTCATTCGTCATACGCCCGAATCGTCTCTCTTGTGTATGCTTAGTGTGCTTATATAACTTATCTAATACATCATTTATTAATATTAAGCATCATTATAATTTCTAATATTCATATTTTATAACTTAGAACAATATCTATTATCGTCGACCGTACTATACTTGCGTATGTGCATGTCTGACGCCCTCCGATTGCCTCCGAATACACATCAGTCCAAAAGATGACCATGTCGACCCCTGCTAACGAACTCAAATCCAGAATGTTAAAAAACAAAAGTTATAGGTCTATTCGTGCTCGTTCAGGATCATCTTGAATATTCTCAATCGGAGTTTGTATGAAAAAGTTATGGCCATTTTACTACAGGAGGTCAAAATAGTTTTGCATTACAACACTTGGAACACTCCGGACAGCATCTTACCCCGCTGAGGCTGGTCCCCCAAGGCTAAAAGCCCCGCTGGGGCAGGGTACCCTGCTGTTGGGTTCCCCAGCTAGCAAACTTGCAGAGAAATAAGCCAATTTGGCTTATTTCTTCGCACCAAAGTCCGATTTTAACTAACACAATATACATGAAACTTTATACAAACAAAATCCTACACTTCTAACATGATTTTAACATAAAATAACACCACAACACATAATCAACACACCTAATTTTAATGATTTTGAAGAAAACACCATTATTAAGAGTTCTTAACGAAAATTAACACTGTGAGTTCGTTTTTAACCCAAATCAAATGATTTAAAGCATGTTTTGTTCGTTTCTTGATATATTGCCGTAATTTAAACTTAATCTTCATAATTAACTCACAGAATTCATTTACCAAATCAAAATTAAAGGTTTTAAAAACCAATTTTACTAGTTTTATAAAATTCATACTTTTATCAAAATAATTCACCATAAATCCAATTCTCAACCAATTAAATTCACAATGCATGTATTATTTTTATTATTGAAACCGGTATCATAAACATCTTTCAATTTTTTATATTAATACATATAACTAAATCATCAATTTACCATTCTGAAATCAACCAATATAATAAAAACTCATAAGAACACAATTCTCCATGTAAAACTTGTTTTCATGGATTTGATTACTTAAAACTCACTTATAACCACATAGACCAAATTATTCATACTCACGAACCTATATTATAGATTCTTTAACAAATTAATCACAAAAATTCATTCTTTTATAAAGAACTCAAGAAATAATAAACTAGAGTTTCTAGGGCTAGATTATTACCTTTTGCTTTGCTTATTATAACGAAGGGGATGATGCTATCTCAAGCTTCCTTCCCTCTTCTTCCTGTTTCTTCTTCCTCCTTCTTCTTCTTCTTCTTCCTTCTCTTCTTTATTTTATTTTTTCTCTTTTCTAACTGACAAACACTTAGCCATCTAACGTATATTGTAATATAGGTATAACTTACATATACATATATTACATAATTATACATATATAACTTATAACATAATGACCATAATTATAATAATTATAATTATTATAATTAATAATATATGTTACACATTTAGAATTTAAAAAGCCCTAAGGCTTGTTTGGCAAAACAAGTTATTTAAAAAAATAGATTTTTAGTAGTTAAGGCCTTGTTTGGGTAAAACAGGTTTAAAATAAAAGTAAGGGCCTTGTTTGGGAAAAGATTTTAAAAACTCTTTTAATTCTTTTTAATAAATCCTTTAACACATATTCTTGATGTTACACTTTTAATTAATTAAATCTTAACATTCTAATTTAATTAATTAAAAGTTAACATCAATTAATCACATAAAATTGTCACATAATTATAATTACTCGCTAATTATAATTTCATGTAACACTCATCGCATAACTCATCTAATTAAATTAGAACTATAACATAAAATCATTACGTCAATTAAGTTAAATATTAATTTAATTTACACCAAATCATATATTTCACAATATATGACACGTATACACATACTCAAACTCGAAACATCTCATAATAAGAATTTTATTTATTAAATTCTCATTTATAAATTCTTAAAAATCCGGGATGTCAGAGATAATACTCAATTAGATTATATTCGGTATTATCAAAATGTAATTGAATTATATTATGTGTATAGATATATACCCCCAATTTGCTATTATGTAATATTTTTATCTCATTAAAAGTCCATGTATACACCCAATTCAATTTAAACCTAAGTGTGGGCATTATTTCATTTTGCATAGTTCTAAGAATAAGCTTGTCCTTAATTTAGTGTCCCATTCTTCTCCTTCACGTGAGTATCATATAAGCCTAGTCTAGTCTTTTCATCTCTCAAATTCAGCAAATTAGCAACAATGATGGCAAGGGAGTGGGTTGGAGTGGTTGATGGCCACTATTCCACCAACTATAAAATGCCCAATGTATTCTTCATTCATCTCTTAGTTTAATTCTATGTGCAAAGCTCTTGAATGGGTATTGAGTTTCCTGTAAATTAAGCACTCCCTCTCCATTTCTATGTTGCTAAGAATTATTGCTAAGTGTTATAAAGAGAGTGAGGAAATTACATTGAGAGAATTCTGAAATTGGTAGCAAGCTTAGCAAATTAAAAGCTCAAGAGGTATAACATTACATTGTGTTCTTAGTTTTGAGTTTAATAATTCATAGAAATTATATGATTTAGTTGAAATTTGTTATGTGAGATGATTTTAACATGTTAGGATAATCTATATACATGTTATAGATGTAATGTGGTTGTTTATAAGCATGTTTCATGAAGGATTTCGAAGTTAGTTTAAAGCTCTGCTCTAGCAGAAAGCTTTCTGGTCTGGAAACAGAGTGGCGCGGCCGCGCCACTCCCTAGTACAAACAAGGCGCGGCCGCTCCCTTATTCAGTACCAAAAGATAATTTTTATGCCTTCTGATTAATGGAGCATGCTAGTATAACTTTATTATGCCTATTTTTGACCACGATATGCTGACATAAGTGGCCTTGCATGTTAACACCTACCCTAGATTGGTTTAAAACATTATAAAGGAACATTAGCTTAGAGAACGTAAGCTAACGAACTTAGTAGCTTTTGACTTATGACCTGAAGCATGCTTATATGGTCTGCTTACGTATGTACATGAGCATGAAACATGGTATGTGAAGCTACTTTGCATATTTGAATGGTTTACCATGAGATTTTCAAGGAAAACTTAAGAGTTTGAAAATTTTTTTTACCAATAACTACGTTAAGAGTATTCTGAAATTTTGACTATCATGTTAAGATATGATTATGCATATAGATATGATTGAAAGGTATGCCTAACTAACCACGTGCATTGTAAACTAGTTGAGCATGATTTAAAATGAGTGAAACTATATAACTTGAAATACATGACTAAAATAACTTGAGCATGTATAATTGAAGCTTATTGATCTCATTGCCTATGTATAATGACTAAACGTGAAGGACTTTGTTAATTAAACACTTAAAGCCTTGATTAGATGAGAATTGATAACGAACCATGTTAAAGACAATGTATAGGATCGAACCTAGTTGTAGACCTCATGACATGTGTGTTTCACATGTATCATCATTTAAAGTGCAAATCGGGATGAGTTTGGATTCTGCAAGAGCAGGCCCTTCCTGGTTTGAACTAGGAGCAGCGCGACCACGCCACTCCCTAGTTCAAACCAAGCGCGGCTGTGCCACCCTGCAGAATGGACAGAGTATGTTATTGTAAATATGAAATTTGACGCATGTTAGCATTGTTATCCTAATCTACAATACATGTTTAGTGTAGTATGAAGTGTTAATGAGAATGATGAAACCATATAGTGATAAGTATTTATAAACTTTTAAAATGCTAAGTCAAGTAATGATTACAAACTATGTTATTGATTTCATAGTATCCTATAAATTGATTTTTGTGTTATGTGTATGGGAGGTACGTAATGACGTACGTATGGGATTATACGACTAAGTTAGAATCGTATGCGCATGTTTAACTTGCATATATAGTATATGTATTCAATATACGTAACTAATGAATATCCTATATACGTAACTATGTTATAATAGGATTCAAAAAGTGTTGATAAGCTATACATTGGTAAGCTACGCATAAGGAAAATTTTCTATCTTACACAACTTTGAATATTGTACAAGTATCCTAACTGACGCATTTACTTTATGCAAGTATTCGAACCTTACTTTTATTAAGCAAGTTCTGTAACTCTTTTCACTTTACAGTGTATAAATCCGAATTGTTTCCATGTCAACTAATATTCGTTATTATTCGAACATCGACTTTTTATCTGGATGTTGTTGCAAGCAGTTGAACTTATCGTTCCTAAATTCATTACAAAAGTGTCTAAGCCATTTGATTCGGCTAGACTAATATCTTATGTTAGAAAGCTATCCAAACCAATTGATTGGTGTGGAATCTTATATTGACTGAGATGAGCAACCCTCCTTGAAGGGAAAACTATATATTGTCGGGCGACCGATGTGCGCACTTGAGTACGATTAAATGTTATGCATGACATAGGGTACTTTAGGCTGATCACCTGTTGTACTTGTTTTTGATGGATTATCAACATATTACTATTAATTCTAGTAGAAGTTCATATTCGTTAGTGACTGCTCAGTATTCATTAATTTGAAATTTCAAAATGATTAAGCGTTGAATCTTATTGATATCTTTTTGTCCTTAGCGACTATTATTGAGAACTATTGATACTTCTTGCTACTCTTGAACTATCAACTATCATTGTATCCTTGGGAGATTGAAAACTCTATTGATCCATTATTGCTATATTACTTACTGAGCAAACTTGTTGCTCATTCTTGCTTTCACTAAAAACATTTCAGTTAAGGCAGAGCAAGGCGGACCCTCGTGCATTGATAAGGGCAAAGGCAAGGCTACGGAGTAGCTTTGTACTTAGTTAAAAATATTATGATGATGTAATAAGACTTAATTTGTATTATGTATTAACTATGTCTAAGCTATGTAAGAGATGTTTAAGTTACGAGACCATGTGACCCAAATAATTATATTAAATAAATGTAATTTATTCTATTATTTCCATTGCGCGAGATGATATTTAGTCATTGGATATTTAGAACGTGACAAACCGAATTCGAGACGAGAGTGGTCCGAATTTGGTGGCGTCACAATATCCTTAAAATTGGTGTGTTTATGCGATTGTTGAACTGGCTGTTGTTGTTGCTTCTGGAACCCGGGTGGATATGTTAAAATAGTATGCACACAGGCCAATCATGTTTGATGATAAAGCATGTAGACACTCGAAATTTTGCATTCTTGTTACTAACCTTGCAAGAGGACAAAAACATCTTTTCAAACTTCAGAGACAACCTGGAGGATTAAATCATCAAA
This sequence comes from Panax stipuleanatus, assembly GCA_020205555.1. Classification (NCBI taxonomy): domain Eukaryota; kingdom Viridiplantae; phylum Streptophyta; class Magnoliopsida; order Apiales; family Araliaceae; genus Panax; species Panax stipuleanatus. The sequence goes on from JAINUT010000932.1 coordinate 228,143, forward strand.
CCAAACCCCCAGAGACAGCACCAGAAAATCATCAAACCAAACCCCCGAAGACAGCACCGGGATATCATCAAGCCAAACCCCCGGAGACGGCATCGGGAAATCATCAAACCAAAACCCTAGAGACAGCACCAAGAAATCATCAAAACAATCTCCCTAGAGACAGCCATAGGAATCATCAAATCAACTTTAGTGATAACCTGTCGGATAGACAAAAGTCAACAACTATAATAAGCCAATATTTTCGATACAATTAAATAAGAAATTTTCCGTATAAATTTTTTTGTATATATATAACAATATTATTTTTACTAAGTACCAAAGTGAATATGGGAATGTGTGCATGATAAAGGAATGTGATTATGTGCTAATAAAGAATGTTAGTATGTAAGATTTTACTAACTTAAGAGATAAATTTTATTATCTCAAGTTATTAATTATTTTAAACCTAATTGAGACATGTCTCATTGGGTTATGAGATTGAATGCATAAAAGCAAACATTTTAAATTCCAACTTGGATGGAATGGAAACCCTAAGTAACTAATTAGGGTAAAATAATATTAAAGTTTTGGGTCTTGTTAGTTTACATAGCCCAAATATTAAATTAGAAGCCCAAAAGAATTAAATGAATGGCCCAAGTTTAGCCCACTTGAGAAAGGGCATTTTGGTCATTTGTTAAAGGATATTTTGGCAAACAAAATAAATCAATAATGGAAGATAATGAGGGGGTAAAATCCGGCCCTTTAGGGGTGTTTTGGGGAAAGAAATTTTTTTGCATAGCTTGTCCAAATTGTTGGTTATAATCTACTAACTCCCCAACCACTCCCTTAGGTGTCACCTTGTGAATGTATCCAACACTTTTATAGTTGTGTGCAAGCAAGCTAATTGGGAGATGCAACATAGATACACATTTTGTATAGCTACATATCTTTTACTAATAACAAAATACACATTTTGTAAAAGTATACTTCATTTCCTCTCATTTCCTCTCTTTCTTCCAAGCTTATTCTAACAAAAAGAAAAACAAAAAGAGAGAGAAAGGGGGCTGAAATTTTTGGCAGCCATAGGGAGTTTAGAAGGGGTCTTGGATCTTCATACATCTTAAACTCATAAGCTACTTTGAACGATCAAGAAAGATTTCAAGAAGAAAAGGTAAGAAATTGAAAACAATTCAAGTTTAGTGCTTTCTTTTGTATGCTATATATATTTTTATGTTAGATTCTTTGGGCTCATGTGATAAATAGTGTAAAACATGTTAGGATGATAGATCTTGAGTTTCATAAGTGAAACTTGTGATTTTGTATGGGTTTATGTGAAAAAGTTTGGAAAAATGAAGCTATGTAGATTTTTATAAAATTTTTGATTAACTAGTGTGCTATAGCAAGTTCATCTTGAGATCTACAAGTGATGTTTGTGATTTTCTTTCTTGTCATGCTAGGTACATGAGTTAAGGACAAAACTCCTTTGGAATCACTCAAAAATGTTAAGAAATGAACAAGTTATGATTTTATTCCCAAACTACACAAACTGTTGAACATACCATACTGATCATTAGCTTCTGGCCGAATTTCTGGAATGGGTGTTTGATATATGAAAAATGTAGTTCGGGAAAATAAGAATCCAACGATAAGTATTGGACCTAAACCCGATTTGTAGATTTTGTTTTATAAGCATTTTCGTTAAGGACCCCAAATCTGGAAAATAAGCTAACTGTTGAAGAAAACCTTGCAGACTAGTCACTTTGGGCCTAATTTATGGGACCTAGAAAGATTGTAATTTAGTGTTTTATAAAGGAAAATTATAGTTCAAGAAGATACGAATCCAACGAGTCCAATTGGGCCTCAATTGGAGTTGTGGATCTCGTAATACAAGCGTTTCTGTAAAAGACTCCAAAACTGAAAATGTTTATAAGGCATGTAATGGTCAGTTGGTAGTGGCCTATTTTCAGGGTGCTATACCTGGCCAAATGGACTGTTTCTTGAGCCTAAAACATAGCTCGGGAAGTCATGGTTCTAACGATACTAAGTGGGCCCAAATCAAACTTGTAGATTTCCGTCTACAAGCGTTTCCGTGGAGGACCCCAACTTTGGACGAAAATTATAGAATAAATAGAAAATAAATATTAGAAATTCATAATAAATTTTTAAAAATTATTTTAAGTTATAAAAATTAACTTTTAATATTTTGACATAAATTTCATTAATATTTTAATTTATTAATGATATATAATTTATTTAATAATTATATTACATAAATTAGTTTCAAATGGTTTTAATATTTTAAAAATGATATTAAAGTTTTAAAAAGTATTTTAAGTTATAATGAATAACTTTTAATATTTTGATCAGAATTTTATTAATTATTTAATATTAATGATAATAAATTTATTTAATAATTATATTAAATAAATTATTTAAAAATAATTTTAATATTTTATAAATCATTTAAAGGTGAAATAAATGTTTTAAAGATATTTTAAGTTATAAATAACTTTTAATAATTTAATATTAATGGTAATTATTTAAAAATAATTTTAATACTTTAAAAATCATTTGAAAGTAATATTAATGTTTTAAAAATGTTTTAAGTTATAATAAATAACTTTTAATATTTGAAAATGAAATATATTAATATTTTAATATTAATGGTAATTATTAAAAAATGATTTGAATGTTTTAAAAATCATTTAAAGGTAATATTAAGGTTTTAAAATATTTTCATGTTATAACAAATAACTTTTAAAGTGTTGACATGAAGTTCATTAATATTTTAAATTATTTAAGTATTAATGATAACGAAATTATTTAACAATTAAATCATTAAAAATGATATAAGTGTTTGAAAAATCATTATAAATGATCATAATGTTTGAAAAAATATTATAAATGGTAATAAATTATCTAATATAATATTTAAGTTCTTGAACAAAGTTTTATTAGAAATAAGTTCGTTAATTATCCAAAAATGCAATCAGTATGCCGAAGCGATACCGAACTCAAACCTAATCGACATAGTTTGACTAGGTATACGTTCTTATGTGTTTTAATGACTAACATGAATATGTGACAACATGTTTAAGCAGTATTATGTGTTAAGTGGTATTATTCTAATTAAAAGAATAATTCTATTGATGATAGGACTTCATATTAAAGATAAAAGCGTAAGCTATACTACGTAGCAGTAATCAGCTATCAAGGCAAGTATCTAACTCTTACTCTTTATTGAGCAAGTTTCTAAACCTTATGCACTACTTTTAATTCGTGCAAACAGGTATATTTTATGCAAGTATCTTTACTCTATGCATTTGCTTTATGCAAGAGATCTATAATTATGCAAGTATCTGAACTATTCTCTTTCATTGTGCAAGTTTCTTATCTCAATTTCTTATTGAGCATGTATCTCTACTCATTGCATTTACTTTATGCGATGGATTTCAGTAAACGAAAAGCATATTCATGAATAATTATTGTCAATTATTCATATCCATAATGATATCCAGGATAAGTTTACGAAATTATTCTTATATTGTAAAATTTTATTCAATTCAATTATTATTTATTAATATCTCATTATTGACTGTTATCATACAAGTGTCCCCACTTGTATGAACTGTTGTATTCCTACAAGAACTCTTGAACTTGAAATTCTTTGATATGACAAATCCTGTTACATACTATCAAACTTCGGTAGGTATTTATGACTGTTTAAGCTATTTGACTCAGTTAGACATAGTTCAAACTGTATTGTTGAATAGTATTGGTTATGATAAGGTCATCTAACTGAATTGTTTAGTTAAGATTCCAGACTGAGTATGAACAACCCTTAATGGGAAAATTGTTTATATGCCCAAGGCGAGCAAAGTGAACGAATTATCGTTCAAACAGATAGTATTGATCAATATAGGACATAACGGGGCTGATCACCCTATATGTCCGTAAGACCAGAGCGGTTTGCAGATGAATTTATGTTTAAACCTTTTCGAAAATGAAAAATAAAAGTTCATGGTCTATTGACCGCTCAACATTTATAGTCACTACGTCGTTTCAAAATTTTAAACAATTTGATATGTTATTAAGATATGTTTCGAAAGACTTCACAACTATTGATTCGTTGTAGAAGTATACCTCAAGAAAAACATTTACTTTTTTCAGCTAAAGTTTATTAACTGTTATTACTTGCTGGGCAATTGAATGCTCATTGTTACGTTAAAATAAATGTTTTCAACTAAGCGTGATCAACCAGAAGGCTCTGGCAAAAACAAAGGGAAAGGAAAGCTAATGGAATAAGTTTATGGTATCTTGTATAATAGTTAGACTTTGTGAAGACGATAATATTAATTATCTACCATATAACGAAATGCTTTAAAGGTCGTGTACCTGAGAATAGACAACTCTGATATGTATATTAAGTTTGTTATTTATATTATTCCGCTCAAAGAAATGATATCGTGTAGTACCAAGTTCGGATTTCAAGTACCTGAATTTGGGGGGTGTCACAACAGCAGTCTAATCCCCAAGATAACCCTGAGAATGACAATTACAGCCACGTCAAGCCCGGAACCAATCTGGAAGTGAAAAAGAGTTTTTTTTTCCAACTCAATATTAAATCAGATCAAATTAATGTGAAGAAGGTCGCATATAACCATCACAGCAATCCCGAGTGAAAATTGCGCCAGACAGCTCAACGGACTAACTGCGAAGACTTAAAGATCTGGTCATAGACCCGTCTTCCCAGACTAGGAAAAGTTCAAGCCCCATGTCATTGTGTAGCTCTCGAAAATGGCTTTCCGGAAAGGTATTATTGGGTTTGTACAAAATCGTGACGCAATCAAATTGCAAAATAAGCGGAAGCATGATATATCAAAGTTTAAAAATTTTCTACAAAACAATTACCCGGATCATCCTTTATGCAAATTATTAATTTAAAACAATAAATAAGAAGTTATGGAATCATACCCTTGTAGAACGAAGCTTTCACATGTACAAGTTCAACTCTTTGTTCGTCACGATCTCCTTAAATATTCGGGGTAGATTCCTTCCTTTAATCAACATTAGCCACCCAAGTGTTTAGCCTCTGGAGGTGATCCACCAAGAAAAATGAATTATTCAAAAAGGAGGGTGGTTGGCAAAACCCTAGTTTTCTATCCATTATAGAAAAGGAGTACTCTCAATAATTGGAATTGTATCAACTGATATCTAACATAAGACTCCTCTTATATAAATATTGGTCAACCCTTCTAATCCTATTAGACATAGATTTTTATTTAATTAATTAAACTTCTTTAATTAATTAGGCTTCCCAACATATTGGGATTTAATTAATTAAACTCCTTCAATTAATTTGCTACCTAATCTTATTAGAAATAAATGAGAGTACTAATATTAAATTAATTCCTAAAGTCCTTTAAAAATTAAAATAATAATAATTGTAATAATATTAATAAGACTCCTCTTATTAATTTATATATAATATTTCCAAAATATTAAATAATAAATATTAAGGTATTTAATTTATTCTATCACCATAGATTAAATTAATTACACTTAATGTATTATTACGATTATGTCATTATCTTCTTAAATAATTATTCTTCCTTTTATGGTGTGGCCCTTTAGGTTATCCATATTAAACCGGTTGTGAATAAATTAATTAGAACAATTATAATCTTATTTAAATAAATCAATTAAACTAATAATCTATTTAAATAAATAATATTTATTCTACAATAGGGATAAGTCTCCATAGCGATCAACGACTTTTCAGATAATATATATTTCAACATTAATCATAAAAGAACCTGTGAGTTAATAGTTACCGTACAATTCAATCCTTCCACCATATAATGTCCCAATTAAATATAAGACATGGATTTACTGTCAAGCCTTATTTTATTTAATTATATGTATTTCGATTAGAAAATGCACAACTCCAAATAATACAAATTAGAAACTCCTTTCTAATTTTATTATGCCTTAGCCAAGGATTCCTGGGTTATCATTTAACGAATCACATATGACATATCTCCTCTTTTACTAAAGGTGATAGATTCTTTATTGATCATTCATTATCTCCATATGTAACTCATTATACCCAAGCATATCCTTTTATATACCCTAAAGGGCCTTAAGGAATAAGTCAAAGTATAATTCATTACATACAAGATACTATGATGATCTCAAGTCCAAGGATCACTTGTACTACTATCACATTAGAATTCCTAAACTCTATTAGGTATTCCATAGCGAGTCACGTTTAGTGAACTTATTCTCCAATAAGCACCTACATACTTGATTTAGTGTCTCCACACAAATGATCATGAGATCAATCATCCTCGTCCAATGAGCAAGCAACATATGTACCAATCTATCCGGATTTACTAATGCCCTTTTTAGTAATCCCACGATTGGAACTATTTTTGTTTTAAGCTTTCTAAGAATATAAATCTCATTATCATGATCAACATCATGATTCTAAAAGCATTGCTTAAAACTATGGGTTATTTACATATTATAAGAAAAGAATCATGTAGATAATTAAATGCCTTTAATGAATACTTTTATAAATAAATAAGATTATTTAAAAAGTATGTGCTTTATCATCATACATGATTGGCTTGTATGCACACTACTATCAATCTCCCACTTGCACTAAAGTCAATCGCCATGGTATCTCATACCCATCTTCTCTAAGTGACGATCAAACTGTTGTGTTAAAGCTTTAGTAAATGGATCTGCAATGTTGTCTTGAGAGTCCACATGCTTCAAGGTGACTTCTCCTCTTTCAATGATCTCCCTGATCAAGTGAAATTGCCACAATATGTGTTTGGATTTTTAATGAGACCTGGGTTCCTTAGCCTGTACAACTGCTCTGGTGTTGTCATAGTATACGGGAACTGCTTCTCCAATACTATGAACCACACCAAGTTCTATTATGAACTTTTTCATCCAAACAGCTTCATTTGCAGCTTCACTTGCAGCTATATACTCTTCCTCTATCACTGAATCAGCAACTGTTTGCTGTTTGGAACTCTTCCAATGCACTGCTCCTCCATTCAAGGTAAACACATACCCCAAAGCGAATTTATTATCATCTTGGTCCGTTGAAAACTTGAGTCCGTGAAGCCCTTGTGTTTTAATTCAGACCCACCGTAGACAAGAAATATATCCTTAGTCCTTCGTAAGTACTTTAGGATATTCTTCACTGCCTTCTAGTGCTCTTCTCCTAGATTCGATTGATATCTACTCATTACACTAAGTGCATGAGCGACATCCGGTCTAGTACATATCATACCGTACATGATAGATCCTATTACAGAAGTATAAGGGATCTTACTCATGCGGTTTCTCTCCTCAGGTTTCTTTGGGGCCTGTTTCTTGATGAGATTTATTCCATGGCTCATCGGCATGAGACCTCTTTTGGAATCTTCCATGCTAAACCTCTTTAGTATTGTATCAATGTACGTTCCTTGGGATAAGTCAAGCATCCTTTTAGATCTATCTCTATAGATCTTTATCCCCAAAATATAGGATGCTTCTCCCAAGTCCTTCATGGAGAAGTGTTTAAATAACCAGATTTTAATCGATTGAAGCATAGGAATGTCATTCCCTATCAGTAATATATCATCAACATATAATACAAGGAATGAAACTGCGCTCCCACTCACATTCTTGTGCACACATGGTTCATCCTCGTTTTTGATAAAATCAAACTCTTTGATTGTCTCATCAAAACGAATGTTCCATCTACGAGAAGCTTGTTTCAATCCATAAATGGATCATTGCAGCTTACAGACTTGATTTGTTCCAACATTTGAAACAAATCCCTCTGGCTGTGTCATATACACATCCTCCTCAAGTTTTTCATTGAGGAAGGCCGTTTTCACGTCCATCTGCCAGATCTCATAGTCGTTATAAACTGCAATCAAAAGCAAAATCCGAATGGACTTGAGAATAGCTACTGGTGATAAGGTTTCATCATAGTCAACCCCTTGTCTTTATTTGAAACCTTTTGCAATAATTCGGGCCTTATAGGTCTCTACCTTGCCGTCCGCTGCAGTCTTTCTTTTAAAGATCCATTTACACCCAATAGGCTTTACGCCTTCAGGTGGTGAAACCAAAGTCCATATTTGGTTTTCGTCCATGGAGTACATTTCTGATTGCATGGCTTCAAGACATTTCTCTGAGTTTTTATTGCTCATAGCCTGTTCGTAATTCAATGGATCATCATCATTTATGACGTGTACCTCATCGTCATCCCTTATGATGAATTAATACTTCTCAGGTATCTTCGGTACTCTTCCAGACTTATGAATAGAGTGTGGTACAGTAGGTTCTTCCACATGGTCAGATACCTGACTTTGATCCGTAGTAATTTGTGGTTCTTGAACTACTTCCAGATATATCTTCCTCCCACTGACCCCTTCATGGATAAACTCCTTTTCTAAGAAGGCAGCATGTTTCACAACAAACACTTGATCAGTTAGATGATAGAAATAATACCCTACGATTTCTTTAGGGTATCCCATAAATCTACACTTGTCGAATTTAGTTTGTAGCTTATCATTTTCAAATTTTTTAACATAAGCTGGACAACCCCAAGTCTTAACATGCTTAAGATTTGGTTTTCTTCTTTTCCACATCTCATATAGAGATTTTGGGGCGGATTTAGTAGGTACCTTGTTAAGCAGGTATGCAGCCGTTTCTAGGGCATAACCCAAGAATGAAATTTAAAGATCGGTAAAACTCATCATGGATCGAACCATGTCAAACAATGTTCGATTTCTCCTTTCAGATACTCCATTCAACTGTAGTGTACCTGGTGGAGTCCATTGTGAGATTATACCATTATCTTTGAGACAATTGAGAAACTCACCGCTAAATTATTCTCCACCTCGATCTGATCGAAGAATCTTAATACTCTTGCTCGTTTGTTTCTCTACCTCACTTCTGAACTCTTTGAACTTTTCAAATAATTCTGATTTGTATTTCATTAAATACACATATCCAAATCTTGAGTAATCATCAGTGAAAGTAATAAAATAAGAATACCCACCCCGTGCATTTGTTGTCATAGGTCCACAAACGTCTATGTGAATCAACGCTAACAACTCTGTAACTCTTTCTCCTTTTTCACTAAAGGGAGATTTAGTCATTTTACCCATGAGACAAGATTCACAAGTTGGATATGATTCAAAATCAGATAGCTCTAAGAACCCATCCTTATACAACTTGGATAATCTTATTTCATTGATATGACCGAGTCTACAGTGCCAGATATAGATATAATTAACATCATCTCTTTTCCTTTTCTTAGTTTGTTCTATTTGAAGTATATTTTCATGCAAGTCAAGTATATAAAGTCCATTTCGCAAATTTTCAATACCATATAAAACATTGCTTTTATAAATAGAACAACTGTTGTTCTTTATTATAATGTCAAATCCTTCCATATCTAATACGAAAATAAAAATAATGTTTCTAATGATATTTAGAACAAAATAACAATTATTTAAATAAATGGATTTGCCCGAAGGCATTTCTAAATAATAAATCCCTACAGCTAATGCAGCAACCTTTGCTCCATTAACCACTCGTAGGAGGACCTCATCATTGCTCAGCTTTCTACTTCTGACCAGTCCCTACACAGTATTACATATGTGAGAACCACAGCCGGTATCCAATACCTAAGTAGAATTATAACTTTCAAAAAAATTAATTTCAATCATGAACAAACCTTAATTGGAAGTCGAAGCTTCTCCAAGCTTCTTCTCTGCTAGAAACTTCTTTCAGTTCCTTTTTCAATGTCCCAGCTCTTTGCAATGGAAGCCCATTCCTTTGCCAGCTGGATCAGGTTTCTTTTTTCCTTTTCTTTCCCCTTTCCCTTAGCCTTCTTAGATTTCTATTTTTCATAAGATACCTTGGGCCTCTTCCTTTTATTGGAAGAATCCACCATCAAGACATGGTTCTTATTGGATGGGTAGTGACCTTCTGCAGTTTTCAACATGTTAAGTAATTTAGGAAAGCTGACATCCAACTTACTCATGTGAAAATTAACAACGAACTACGAAAAGGTCTCAGGGAATGACAGCAAGACCAAGTCTTGACTCAACTCCCCATCCATGACAAACCCAAGCTGTCCAAGGCGTTCAATAAGATTGATCACCCTAAGGACATGAGTCTCGACGGCTATGTCCTCGGTCATCCGAGATCGGAAGAGCACCTTAGATATCTTATATTTAGCCGTCCTACTTTGTTCAGCATACAACTCCTTGAGGTGATGCAACATAGTAGGAGCATCCATGTTTTTGTACTGACGCTGAAGCTCGTTATTCATGGATGTGAGCATGATGCATTGAGCCACAGATGCATCATCTTGCCACTTTGTAAATGTGGCAATTTCTTCCTCTGAGGCTGTTTCTGAAATAATTTCAAGGACAGGTGAATTTAGGACATAAGAAATCTTTTCAGCAGTGAGAACTATTCTCAGATTTCTTAACCAGTCCGTGTAATTCGGCCCAATAAGTTTATTAACAACAAGTATGCTACGCAGTGAAATAAGTGATTTTGACATTTTTAAATTCTGCATGTGGAAAGACAATATTTTAGCAAACATTCATTTAATTAATTTTACATACCAAAATAAATTTAGGTCTTTATTTTAAATTGGTATCTCCCACTATTTTTATCAAACTATATTACCCTCACTTATATAGTTCGGCAACATCTAATTAAAGAATTGCTAATGAGACTAAAGATCTCATTTCAAATGTATATAGCCTTGTGGATATCACAACAAACGATATACAAATAAATAAGTAGACAACTCTTGTCAATTACATCAACATGTAACACTTTTAATTTTTCCTCTTAAATTATAATGGTCAAGTATGTGAAAATCCGAACTAAAATGATTTAAGTTAAGTCCAGCCTAGCACTTCCATAATCTCAAAAAAAATATTCGTCCTTGTGGATAGCACAATAAGACTATATTGTTCAATTTTCTTGATAAGCATTGAAAGTCCAATAATAATCTAGAAGGGGGGTTGAATAGATTATCACTGTTTAAAAATTATCTTTGGCCTTTTTGAATTTTTAGTGGGTTAACTTACAATATTAAGAATTTAATAAGTAGATTAAAAATTCAATCACACAATGTACAGATATTTATCTAGTTCACAACATACAACTCGGGTATGTTGCTACGTCTAGTCTCAAGCTCCTCTCCAGGACTTGAGATCCTATTACTCCCTGTAATAAATACTCCTTCAATAGGCGGAGAAGCCTTTACAATGTTTTAGAGATAAACTTACAACTATCCACAACTAACTATCTTGGACAGCGAACTCCTGCTCCTTCCTTAAGCTTAGTTGAATCTTTTTTTGAGCTTAGAACTATTCTATAGCTTGGTCTTGAAACAACAATCTCTTTCTCACCTCACAAGTACATTAGAGACCCAACTCCCAGCTGACCTCTCTAAGACTCTAGTCTTGGTCAAAGAATTCTTGTCTTTCTCACAAGTATAAAATAAACTAACTCAACCTTTTCCTTTTTACAAAAAGTTTATTTGAATATTTGCTTCAAACAGTAAGCGGATAAAGTTGTAGAACAAATACTTCTTAGATAAGCAGATATAGAATTGAAGTATATGACAAGTTCAAGACTTTTAAGTGATGTGCTTCTATGAAAGCAGATAAAAAGATTTAAGTGCTTTTAATAAAGATTTTCTTTTTCTTTAATAAAGATTGTGTTTCTATGGTTTTAAACAAATGTAAGTTTGGGTTTAAATAACCATACACACTAATATAATGCAACAATAATTTATGAACAATTATATGAGCAGTATATTTAATGACATTTTATCAAGTATAATAATTTGATCAATTTAGATAATACTTGAATAAACTTGTTTCACCCACTTATATATAATATATTATATTTGATCTACGTTGTGAATAATTTGGCCACTTAGGATTTCAAAGACCGTCCAGATAATATTCTTTGTTAAGAAATATCTTCGAATATCGGTATCTAAGTACTGACTAATTTTTTTGATTCACAACTTGATAATCGTATATAAATATTATATAATATTTATATAGATTATTTATATCAGTAAAAGGCCACTTAGGATTTTAAAGACCGTTCGGAGACTTTCAAAGAAATTACTTCCAAATTATATCGGTATCTAAGTACTAACTTTTTACTTGATATTAATAGATGAAATATATATATATATATATATATATATATATATAAATGTGTATCGCAGTTTATATCTGATTATCTATATATATATATATATATATAAGCAAGTATGAGATAATATGAACAATAAAAATTTAACAACTTATCTCAGATACTTTGACCAATTTTTCTCTTCCAATATAGAAATAGAACTTTGATTAAAAGAAGAGAGTGAAAGTTTAATCTGACAGAATGTAGGCAAGAAGATTAAGCTTTTCAGATATGTAAATTGGTAAATTGAAATGAATGAAAAGGCTTCCTATTTATAGGATTTTTGAGATTAGGTCAAAATCGTAATTTTAGAAATTTATTTTTGAACTAGAAGGTCTGTATTGCATGTTTCAAATATGAATGGCTCGGATCAAATTTTAGTACACGGATTGGCATAAGCTGGTGATTCATTTTTAGCCCAAAAAAATGTTACCAACCTTTGAGTCATTACATGTGCCCAAGTATGCCAACACATAACAAAGGCATAAGCCTTTTTCATTTAACTCTTGCAGCACACCACACACATTCTCGGCACACATATGCACCACACATATAGGTTAGGCATACACACTTCCATGCACAGACACACGGTTTATATACATATATATATATTATATACTTTAACATACATAATATATTTTAACATGTATATATATATATACATATATATATAGAAATACTTTTTGCCCATGAAGATTTTAAAATCATTTTAGAATAGGAATCTCCTTGCCTTAGGAAATATTACAATATGAACTCATTTTATTAACACTTGATATTAGTTTTATCAATGTCATAAAATAAATTCAATTGAAGTTTGGAAAATAAATATTTTTGGTCAAAATATTCGAGATATTTAAAAACAATTTTAATACTTTTAATCCTATGGAGAAAATTCTACTTTTGACCTATTTACCTAATTTGTTATCATCAAAATAAAATACTCAGATTTGGAGACATATCAATCTGCCCCTTTTCGATGATGACAACAAGTAAAAATATTTTGGTTTTCAGAACTCCCCCTTAATTCATGATGCTTCCCCTTAGATCATGAATCAATTTTAAAAAGGAATTTTAAATTTAAAAAAAAACCATCAGACGGACGCACCAACCATCCAGGCAGTTATAACCATCCAGGCAATTATATAGCAGTTATATCTGGCATGCAAACCATTCATATCATCCAGATAGTTATGATAGTTATATCACAGTTATATCCAGTATTCAGATTATATCCAGTATGCTCATCCCTGTCAATCTCATATGCACACCATTCAGACCATCTAGGAAGTTTATAACAGTTATAACCAGCAGATTCATTTATGCTTACTTCTCATAGATTACTTAGTATATACTAAGTAATATAATCTGATATTTTTCTTCTCCCCCTTTGTCATTAACAAAAATGGAGGCGTAAAAAAATACCAAAGTACCTGCAGAAACTGTTAGTTACTATATTTACCTGCAAGTCAGAAAAATAAGCAAACATATAATAATCCTAATTATCAGTATGTTACTGTGTTATACAGTAATCCTGAATAGTTAGTTAAGTATTTAAGGATACATTCATCCTGAGTAGTTAGAATTCATCAAAGTTAAGTGAAGAGAAGTTCAAACCAAGGGTTGTAAGAGGGGGATCAGTTGGAGTTTGATCAGTATGATGAAGTTCTACAGAATTTGTAGTGGCAGTGAAATTATAGGGAGGAATTGATACCTTCTGGTGCTCCATTAACACACTCATCATGTCTTGTATGTGATGCACAGATAATTGCAAAGCCTCTAATTAACTCATAATAGCAGATTGATTCTTCAAAGATAACTGATTCATATTGTTCAGAGAGTCAATTTGTGATAGTAGGTTTAAGTGTGACTCAATGTGATCAGTGTCATTTGGTTGAAAAATAATCAAAGGCTTAAAGGGAAGGTTTAAGTGTGACATAATATTACTATTGTGAACCATTTGAGCCTTATGAAAATGAACAGGAATGCCAAGATGTATAAAAATTCGAGTCAATAAAAGACCATATCCCATGCAGTTGTTAGAGTGGCAGAATTCAAAAGATGTCAAGAGAAAATATGGTAGACTATATGGCATACATTTAGTCAAAACACATTTCATGAGTTCTATGTCAAATGGATTCAACAATTTGTCATTTCTGACAGGCATGAAATTGTGTCTAAGAACTTTTCCCAAAAATTGATATTCAGCACTGAAGTAATAAAGATGCACTATGCATGGATATTCAAACAAGTTTGCAGGCACAAGTTGATCAGTGGTGAGTGAGAGATTGTGTTTGAAAGTAAGGCATTCAGTAGTAGAAATTCCTATAGGACAAGTGTATTCATTTATCTTTGGAAATTCTAAGAACTCATTTCTGAGACTAAGTGCATGTAGTAGAAGAATTTCATCAATCACATAATCTTGGCCTTGTATGCAAGTTTTAATACTAGACAACAAGCCAGTTGAATCATGAACAAAAGACATGTGAGCATAGAATTCTGCAATCAAACTAGGAAATATTTCTTTATTTGTGAAAGAAATAAGACAATCTCATCCTATATTTGTTATGCTTTCTAACAAATTTGGAAAAATGTTGAAAGAAGTCCCTACCATAGGAAGTAAGTTATGCCTCATATGTTCATATTTAGTCTTGGCAGTAAGAGTAAGAAGCATAGGGGGTATAAATATCAGGGTGAGACTCAGAAAGCATTTCAAGTTTCTTTCTTTTTGAAGAATAGATAGGAGGTGATAGTAGTGTGCATACAAGCCAATCATGTATGATGATAAAGCACGTACTTTGTAAACAATCTTATTTATTTATTAATAAAATATTCATTTATTAAAGGCATTTAATTATCTACATGTTGCTGTTTTTATAATATGTAAATAACTCATAGTTTTAAGCAATGCTTTTAGAATCATGATGATGATCATGCTAATGAGATCTAAATTCTTAGAAAGTTTTAAAACTTAAATAGTTCCCAATCGTGGGATTACTAAAAAGGGGATTAGTAAATCTGGATAGATTGGTACATATGTTGCTTGCTCATTGAATGAGGATGATTGATCTCATGATCATTTGTGTGGAGACACTAAAGCAAGTATGTAGGTGCTTATTGGAGAATAAGTTCACTGAACGTGATTCGCTATGGAATACCTAATGGAGTTTTACTCGCATGTCAATAGGAATTCCTAATGTGATAGTAGTACAAGTGATCCTTGGACTTGAGATCATCATAGTATCTTGTATGTAACAAATTATACTTTGACTTATTCCTTAAGACCTTTTAAGGCATATATAGGGTATGCTTGGGTATAATGAGTTACATATGGAGATAATGAATTATCAATAAAGAATCTACCACCTCTAGTAAAAGAGGAGATATGTCCTATGTGATTCGTTAAATGACAACCCAAGAATCCTTGGCCAAGGTGAAATGAAATTAGAAAGGAGTTTTTAATTTGCATTATTTGGAGTTGTGCATTTTCTAATCGAAATACATATAATTAAATAAATAAGACTTGACAGTAAATCCATGTCTTATATTTAATTGGGACATTGTATGGTGGAAGGATTGAATTGTATGGTAACTATTAACTCACAGGTTCTTTTATGATTAATGTTGAAATCTATATTATCTGGAAAGTCGTTGATCGCTAAGGAGGCTTATCTCTATTGTAGAATAAATATTATTTATTTAAATAGATTATTAGTTTAATTTATTTATTTAAATAAGATTAAAATTGTTTTAATTGATTTATTCACAACCGGTTTAATATGGAGAACCTAAAGGGTCACACCATAAAAAGGAAGAATAATTATTTAAGAAGTTAATGGCATAATCGTAATAATGCATTAAGTATAATTAATTTAATCTATGGTGATAGAATAAATTAAATAGCTTAATGTTTATTATTTAATATTTTAGAAATATTAAATATAAATTAATAAGAGGAGTCTTATTAATATTATTACAATTATTATTATTTTAATTTCTAAAGGAGTTTAGTAATTAATTTAATATTTAGTACTCTCATTTATTCCTAATAAGATTAGGAGACAAATTAATTAAATAAATTTAATTAATTATTCCCATGTGGTGGGAACCCTAAATTAATTAAAGGAGTTTAATTAATTAAAAGAAATCCCATGTCTAATAGGATTAGAAGGGTTGACCAATGTCTATATAAGAGAAGTCTTATAATAGATATTAGTTGATGCAATTCTAATTGTTAGAGAGTACTCCTTTTCTATAGAGGATAGAACACTAAGCCAAACACCCTCCTTCTTGATAATTTCTCTTCCTTGGTAGATCACCTCTAGAGGCCAAACACTTGGGTGGCTAACGTTGATCAAAGAAAGGAATCTAACCCGGAAATTCAAGGAGATCACGAAGAACAAGGAGTTGAACTGGTACCTGTGGAAGCTTCGTTCTACAAGGGTATGATTCCATAACTTCTTATTTATCGTTTTAAATTAATAATTTGCATAAAGGATGATCCGGGTAATGGTTTTGTAGAAATTTTTTTAACTCTGATATACCATGCTTCCGCTAATTTTTGCAATTTGATTGCGTCACGATTTCGTACAAACCCAACAGGAGGCATTTTTGAAAGATAGTGAATGAAAAAAAATAGAAGTTCAAAGACTGCAGAAAAGTAGAAGTAGTTTGAAGTAGTTAGTTTGAGAAAAACTATCCTTTTATAGAAAAAGTACATTTCTAAAATTCTCAGTTTAAGTAATATGACATGACTTGAATGTTAAAACTAAACAGTTCTCAAGTGATGACTGTGCACAATGAGCAGTGAGGGACAATCATGCTCAGTACTGTAGCAGATTTAAACCATTTGTCAGTTTCCTTTTTTTTTTTAAAAAAAGTAGATGGGTAGGAATGATAGATTAGACTAAGTCAGTTCCCCCTTTTTTTAAAAAAAAATAATAATAACCCAGATGTCCAGATAGAAGACACAAAGAACATTTCAGAAATATGCAGGTTATTAACACAACAGATATGGTCCAATATCAATAAAGAGATAAGCTATCATTACTTATTGGCCCATATTAGAAGATAGTAACCCAATATAGGGATTCAACAAGTCAGTGTGAAAGATAGCACATAGATATGTTATTATTACTTCTATGCCCATATCAGACTATATTACAAATCAAAATAGAGATTCAACAAATCAGTGTTATATAACACTAACATGTTATCATTGCTCGATGCCCATATCAAAAGATAATGAGTCAACACAGAGATTCAACAAGTCAGTGTTACATAATACTGATACAAAACACATGATCTCTATAATACATAACATCATATAACAATGGTATAAATAGCAACACATAACATGGTAATTATTTTCATCACCTAATGTCAATATTCAGATGATAAACAACAAAATCGCAGAAAATAAACATTAAAATTATTTTTATCACCCAAATGTCTATATTCAGATAGACAGCAAAGTTGCAGAATATAAGCATGAGACTCATCACAATCATCCAATGGTATCATACTCATAGTTTATCAGAGAGAGAGAAAGGATATTACCTGAGCATAGCTAATCACAAGCTAAGCAGCTTTTAGTTTATCCACAGTATAGCACATATGTATCAGTAGAATAAGAAACCACGCTCACACACATACATTTGTGTATATACACGTAGAAAATATAGGCTAACAGACTGGAATCATGCAGATATATATAATGTATATAATAGTTATTACATATATATATATATGATTTTTCAAATATATCGTTATATATGTATGTATATTCTGATAAAATAAGAATATATATATATATATATATAATCTTTAAATTTGTTAACAAAAATTAGTTTGACAGAAATTTTTTAAAAAATTAGGGTCTAAACAAAAATTTTAGAGACAGAATTTAGACAGAAACATTTAAGGTTTCGAAAGTCAAGAACATATTAGTTTTGAACATATACTAAGAAAGAAAAAAAATATTTATATACTTATAAAATATTCAAACACACATGTATATATAATATACACATTTTTTTTGAAAATATTTATATACTTGTAAAAATATTTTTGTGAATATAAATTTTTGAATTATATATATATAAGAAATATATACGAACTTTTAGGGTTTCACAAATAAACACATATTATTATTATTTTTACATTAAAAAATAAACAGAAAAGGAAGAAGAAGAAAAACAGAAAAGAATATATACGTTTTTTTAAAAAAGTGAACCTAGAAGATCGGTGAGCATATGAAATCAAAAAAATAGTATATTTTTTTAAGTATATATACATATATATATATATATATATATGAACTCGAAAAATATATATGGATCTAGTTTTTTTTTTAAATCAATCGTTTGAAGACCAAAAAAATATAAATAGGAATGGAAAATCAAAAACAATTTTTTTTTAAGAGAGATCGAACTCAGAAACACATCGGTAAACAATTTTAAATTTTTTTTAAAATATAAATATATGGTATATATATGGCCAAAAACAAAAAAATATTCCTGGTTCTAAGGTTTGAAAATCTTTAAGAACACCAATATACAAAAAAATAAGAAGGATAAACTAAAAAAAATGAAGTAATGAAAAAAAAAATTAAATCGGTAGAAATGTTAACAAGACTAAGAAGATTCATTTGAATGAAGGAGAGACACGGAAAACTCACTTGGATCGCTCGATTTTGGCTGAAGAAATGTTAGGGTTTGAGAGCGTTTGAGAGATAGAGAGAGAGAGAGAGAGAGAGAGAAGAAATGAGACGACAGAGGTGAGAGAAGAGAGGGAGAGAAATGAAATTAAAAATATATTTTAGGTTTTTATATTTAGGTTAATTAGAATGATCGGAAGGCTGTGGTTTGATCTGAGAATTGATCAACGGTAAAGAAGTGATCGTGCGTTTGAAACGGTTAAGCTGACCGTTTGACTTTGATCAGACGACTAGTATGGATGTGTGCTTTCCTGTGTTGATCGAACTGTTGATGAGAATAATCCGTGTGTTTTGTGTGATAACCCAAGAATTTATAAGATTTTAAATAATTAAATAAAGGTTAAATAATAAGACCTAAACTGGAAATAGAGTATGGATTTAAAATTTTTTGTGAAGGACTTATATGGTTTTGTGTATTGTTTATATATTTATTTAACATATAAAGAGAATTAAGAATAAAGTCTTGTAACCTAATATATATATTAGGTATGGAAATTAAATAACTTAAGGGTTATAATATGTAAGGATGTTAGTATTTAGAATTTTTACTAACCTAAGAGATTAAGTTTATTATCTCAATTTATTAATTTTATTAAAGCAAGTCTAATTGGGTTAAGTAATTAAAAGTATATTAGTAAGGAATTGATTTATAAATGTGATGAATAGAAATTCTAACTAAATGATTAGGGTAAGATAGGAATTAAAAGTATAAACTATGTTGAATTGCTAGCCCAAAGAATTTAGTGAGTGGTCCAACTCTTAGCCCAATGGGAAAGGGGGCTTATTGGATCTTTAGTAAGCTAAATGGAGCTTAAAAGAAAACCAAATTTGGACCCAAAGGCCTTCATGGCTGAAAATTACAAAGAGGAAGGAAAAAGGGAGTGTATGTAATCATTACATTACTTTAGTAGGTGAACCACTCTTGCTAGGTGTCAAGCATTTGTGTTATACTTATCATTTCACCAAACTAACAAGCAATCTTTAGCTATGCTTGCAAGTAAACTCTATCATGATGTGAGAGAGAGGGAGAATAAGAGATTGGGAGATAAGGATAAGAGATATACATTGTATATCTTCACTTTTACTAACTCACCAAAGTATATTCATTTCATTTTCTCTTTCATCTTATTTCTTCCTTAACTTAACAAGCAAATAAAGCAAGAGCAAGAGAGAGAATAGAGGGGGACGGACAAGAGGGGTTAGGAGAGTGAGTGAGTTTTTCAAAGTTCATAGTTCTCTAATCTAAGCTTAGGAAGAAAAGAGAGAAGGAAAGCAAAGGCCTTTTCAATAAAGCGAATAAATAAAATTACGTAGCAGTAATCGACGGTACAGGCAAGTTCCTATACTCTTTTATTGAGCAAGTTTCCTAACTCGAACTCGAGTTGTTATTGTAAAGCATGTTCGTGAATAATTATTATTGATTATTCACATCTATACTGATTATTGATTCGCACGTTGTTCATATTGTATATATTCATCAAGTATGAAAGACTGATCACCTTCATTACCATATTGTTAAGTTGAATTTATTTATGTTCATTATTGGCTATTTAACATTATTGATTCATGTTCTTTCACAATTCTTATATTGTTGAAAGTTTGTCAGCTTATTATTCTTTTCAATCATGATATATCTTCATTTGGACTTAAACTTGTTAGGCAAACTTGTTGCTCACCCTTGCTATATCATGATAAAATTTTCAGATAAAGATAAAACTTCGGATACAGGAAAAGACAAAGACAAATTCTAGAATTGGATTTGGATGCAGGTTAAACTTGTAATAGTATTGGATACAAATGACATTATATGTCGTGTAGGATATTGAATGCAGGTATTAAGCTAAGGTTACAGACCTTGGGGATTATGTGTAAAAGTTATTGTATAAACAATTTATGTTTATATCTTCCGCAATAGTTATAGAAATGATGTATCGTAACATACCAGGTCCGAGGTTCTGGGGACCCGGATTTGGGGGTTCTATATTTTGGCTATCTGGCTTCTGATTGGTTGGAGTTAACAGACGCGGATAGTGCTTGTAGTTGACCGTTAGATAAGTTCCTTGATCAGCGGCTTAGATTTGATCAGATAAATACATATATAATAAATTATATAAAATGTAATTTTCTAATATAAACAATAATAAAAATACTAAAATATTTATATTAAAATCTATAAATCAATAATTTTCAAAAACAAGTTTAATAAAATATCTATAATAGTAAAAAAATTAATTATAATGTGTAATTAAATGATAATTAAGAAAGATTATAAATATAAAATTTTAATACATATTTAAATAAATAATATAGGTATATTAACATATATAAAGGAACAAATATACTATATAGTAGAATTTAAATAAGAGAAAGGTATACTATTATATGAGATAATATCTAACATTCCCAAATCTAAACGTAATTTACAAAATCTATCTGAACTTAGTGGTTTAATAAATATATCAGCAATATTTAATTCTGTGTCAATATGTTCTAGTTTAATATTACCATTGTTTATATGATCCCGCAAGAAATGATGTCTAACATCAATGTGTTTTGATCTAGCATGTAATACGATATTTTTACTCAAGTTAATAGTGCTTGTGTTATCACATAAGATTGAGACAGTTAAATTTTATATTATAATCTGCAAGTGTTTCATCCACAGTTTCTGTGCACAACATCGTGCAGCAGCTATATATTCGGCTTCGGTGGTTGAAATTGATACCGAGTTTTGTTTCTTAGAAAACCAGAAAACTAAACATCCGCCTAAGAACTGGCAAGTGCCACTTGTGCTTTTTCGATCAACATGATGACCGACATAGTCAGAGTCAGAAAAACACACAAGGTCAAATGGTTGACCTTTAGGATATCATAGACCTATGTCTGTAGTTCCTTTAAGATATTGAAATATTCTTTTACTATAACCAAATGAGATTCTTTAGGGTTTGCTTGAAATCTGGCACATTTACAGACACTGAACATAATGTCAAGTCGACTAGCTGTGATGTAAATGAGACTGCCAATCATTCCTCGATACTTCTTTGTGTCAACACTTTTTTTATTTTCATCAGCAGTTAGTCTATCAGTAGTTGACATAGGAGTATTAAGAGATTTCACAAACTCTAGACCAAATTTCTTAATCATTTCTTTTCAATATTTGGATTGAGAGATATGAATACCTTTTTCTCATTGCTTGATTTGTAGTCCTAGGAAGAAATTCAATTCTCCCATCATGCTCATTTCAAATTTCTTACTCATGCTTTCAAAGAAATCATTACACATAGTCATGTTAGTAGATCCAAAAATGATGTCATCAACATGTATTTGTAAAAAAAAGAATATCATCATTTTTATATTTTGTAAAAAGGGTAGTATCTACTGTGCCCCTTTTATATCCATTTTCTAACAAAAATTTATTTAGTCTCTCATACCACGCCCTGGGAGCTTGTTTTAAACCGTATAAAGCTTTGTGTAGTTTATACACATAATCAGGATGATCAAAGTCTTCAAAACCAGGGGGTTGTTTAACATATACTTCTTCTTCAATAACACCATTCAGAAAAGCAGATTTGACATCCATTTGAAATAGTTTAAAATCTTTATGGCATGCAAAAGCTAATAACATACGTATAGACTCAATTCTAGCAACAGGAGTATATATTTCATCATACTCAATTCCTTCAAGTTGATTATACCCTTGTGAAACTAATCGTGCCTTATTACATATAACAGTTCCATTTTCATCTAATTTGTTACGAAACACCCATCGAGTTTTAATAATGGAGGTTTCTTCAGGAGTTGGAACTAATTCCCAGACTTTATTTCTTGTGAACTGTTAAAGTTCTTCTTGCATAGCTATTATCCAGTCTTCATCAAGCAGTGCTTCATTTATATTTTTAGGCTCAATTTGTGATAGAAAGGATAGATGACTAGCCATGTTTTGTGCTTGTGATCTTGTAAGAATTCCTTTATTAATATCACCAATTACATTTTCTATTGGATGATTTATTATAGCATGTGTTTCTTTGGGCAAGTCATTTAACTGGGGATTAGGATTTTCAAGAGGATTAATAGCGACAGGTGGAGATATATCATCTATTTTTAGTTCTTCTATATTTCTGAGAATGTCTTCAATGACTGTATCATTTTCTGCCAGTTCTTTATATTTTGAAGGAAGTTTAGATTCATCAAAGGTTACATTCATTGACTCTTCCACAACTAGAGTTCTTTTGTTAAAGACTGTATATGCTTTACTATTTAATGAATATCCCAGAAATATTCCTTCATCAGATTTGGGGTCGAATTTCACTAGATATTGTTTAATATTTAGAATAAAGCATTTACTCCCAAAGACATAAAAATAATTTATTTTTGGAGTTTTTTTATAAAAACGTTTATAGGGAGTTTTGAGTAACATTGGTCTTAGCAAGACTCGATTCAAAATATAACAGGATGCTGCAATTGCTTCGGCCCAAAAATATTTAGGAAGTCGATATTCATTAAGCATAGTATTCGCCATTTCTTGTAGAGTACGATTTTTGCTTTTAACAACACCGTTTGATTGAGGTGTGTAAGATGCAGAAAAATTATGACTTATACCGTCACAGAACATTATCAAATCAGAATTGTCAAATTCGCTTCCGTGATCAGATCGAATATAAACAATGGAGCTTCCCTGTTGATTCTGAATTTTCATACATAGAGCAGAGAAAGAGTTTATTGCTTTATTTTTGAATTTTAGAAAGTCAACTCAAGTGAATCTTGAATAGTCATCAACTAGGACTAAAATGTAGACAGCACCACCCATGCAATGTTTAGGGATAGGTCTTACTAAGTCCATCTGCAAGAGTTCTAGTGGTCAAGAGGTTGATACTGTGAGTTTAGATTTATGAGGTGCATGAATTTGTTTTCCTAATTCATAAGCTTCACAGATATAGTCTTTAAGGAATTTAATTTTAGGAAGACCACGAATATGTTCCTTAGAAGATATGTTGTTAATTAATTTCATGTTAATGTGTCCTAATCTACGATGCCAAAGCCAAGCACTAGTAGAAAACAATAAATAGGCAACGTTTAACAAGCATTATAATAGGTCCCTCAAAAGTGTCGTGGTTAGCAGTGTCATCTATTAGACACAAATAGACAACGTTTAAAAAATATTGTCTTTTGACACATTAGACAACGTTTTTTCAAAAAAGCGTTGTCTATTTGTTAAATAGACAACGCTTTTTAGTCACAAATAGACAACGTTTAAAAAACGTTGTCTTTTGACACATTAGACAACGTTTTTTCAAAAAAAATGTTGTCTATTTGTCAAATAGATAACATTTTTAGACACAAATAGACAACGTTTAAAAAACATTGTCTTATGACACATTAGACAATGCTTTTTCAAAGAAACGTTGTCTATTGGATACATTAAACAATGCTTTTTTGAAAAAGCGTTGTCTATTTGACATATTAGACAACGTTTTTTTTTAAATCGTTGTCTATTATACACATTAGACAATATTTTTTTCTAAAAAGCGTTATCTATTCGACACATTAGACAACGTTTTTTCTAAATAGTGTTGTCTATTTGACACAATCCACAATATTTAAAGCCAAAATGTAAGCATTCTATGTTTCAAAATATCATACATTCTAATAATACCATATGTTTACAGTTTCAAATATAATTACTACTACGTACATTGAATTGCGAATTTGACTACATCCACAAAATATACCAAACTATCCATTTTTTTTAAACCTACCAAACTATCCATAAAATTAAGATGTTGACCTCTTCTTG
This sequence comes from Panax stipuleanatus, assembly GCA_020205555.1. Taxonomy (NCBI): domain Eukaryota; kingdom Viridiplantae; phylum Streptophyta; class Magnoliopsida; order Apiales; family Araliaceae; genus Panax; species Panax stipuleanatus. Next base: position 252,883 of record JAINUT010000932.1, read on the forward strand.
TGCTAGCTCCACTATAGTCAGCTTCTCTCTCAGCATTTCATTCTCCTCTGTTATCCTCCTGGTTGAAGCAAGCTTGCTGCTATATCTCTCCTATGCTCTGGATTTTAGTCTTTTAGCCTTCACCTGGAAATAGCATTCAGAAGAAATAACATTTTAATTTATAGTTTCTGTAGAGAGGTCTCACACTCTCACACTCACTCTGCCCCCATTTAATTTAATGAATGTGTCATATTTGATCCACTTATAGCAAACCAAATGAAGCCAATAAGTATCACTTTAGGGTTCGCTTTTGTTTCAAACAAGTGTCCTCTTTTTCCCTTATTTCTTTCTACTTAGTAAAAAATACTTTCATCTTTCGAATCTCCATAAAAATTATAGGTAAAAAGAGACGCATTGTGCCAAGTAAACCACATTGTGCAAGGAAAATTTAAAAGGAAAGCAACAGGCAGGCAGGCATAACCTGCAACTGAAAGCTACAAACTGCCCACAATAAGAACCTTTCTTCACCAACAACCTTGTACATTTTAATAGCTATCTGCAGTAATAAAACCAAAAAACAATTGTGTCCTTATAAATTCACTTTGCATAGACAAAGTTGTATGAACTATGAAGTACCAAAATATGATGGAAGATGAGTGGGGCAGAAAAGAGGAAGGTGATGTGTGGTATTTATATCGCATATCAGATTCTCTAAAGCTTAAGACGTTGCTTGTTTTTTGTTTTATTTGTTGTGCTTTTGTATATATTCTGTTGTTGTTATGCTCTTCGTGTTTGATGCAGGGCTGTTTGGATCATTTTCAGCTTGCAGGGGCAAAATTTGTCATTTTCTACACTCTGGCGCCGCAGCGCCAGAGCCCAGTCTTAAGCCCGCGCCGCAGCGCCAACTCCTGGTTCATGCTGATGTCATCTGGTGCTGCAGCGGCCCGGTCCTTCTTATTCTCGCGCTGCAGCGTGAGTGGCGCCGCAGCGCCACCAAGCAGTTATAGGCTCAACGCCGCAGCGTCACTTCCGGTGCCTAGCCAGTGGTTAGCGTTTAATGACCTAAAAATAAAGGAGGGGAAGATAATAGATAGAGCAGAGAGGACGGCAGCAAAAAGATGAGATAGAGAGAGATAATAGAGAATATTTTTGGAGATTCTAGACCAGAAAGAAGCTGTGTTTTAGGGGAGAATAGTTATTGCATCATACACAGCTCAGGAGTTGCACGGAGAAGAGAAGACTTGGAGACAGAAAACCTTACAACAGGAGTTTTCTTATTCTAAATCTCTCAGTTATTTGTGTATTACTGAGCAATGTTGAATGTGATAGAAATGTGTATTAGCACCATGGTTATGAACTAATTCCTTTTTAGGATTGCAATGTAACCTAGTGTTTAGCCTAATTAACTTTCTCTCCTATTTATATTAATGAATCATTTTGGGAATGGGTTGTTGTATTTCTTGCTTATTGACTAAATGCTTGACAGAGTTTTTGGTAGTGATATTAATGGATATTGAATATTGGACATTAATATCTGGCTTTTAAAATACAATAACACTTGTTATGCCCTTGCCTAAAGGAGTGTGTGCATAAACTACTTAATAGGATAGACATATCTCTATTTGCCTTGTGTAGCCTTGAGACTGAGCTTAATGACCCTAGCCTAGTTATTTTCATCGATAGATATATTGTGATTCATCTAGCTAGGGATGTGCATTTGGCCTTCGACAGAAGCATATGCATAGTTCTATTCTCGGCTGACCATTCCTTGATTTGTTTGTATTGTGGAGAGTTAGGAGATTAGGCGACGCATTAGGGAGATTGTAATCCTAGCTTGTCTCCCTATTACTTCAATTTCTCCCGTTTCCTTTAGTTGTACTCGCATAGTTTAAACTACCACCTCCAATCATTTGTTTAGATAAGATAGTATAAACTTACATTAGTATTTGATTTGCATTTAAGACTTCGTCCTCGTGGGTACGACACCCTACTTATCTTATATTACTTGTTGACCGCGTATACTTGTGCGTTAATTGTCGTTGCATAAATCGAACAACAAGTTTTTGGCGCCGTTGCCGGGGACTTAGTATTATTTGTTATCAATATTAAAGCTAAGTCATTACAATCTTAATTTAGACTAACTTTATCTGTTTAATTTTCTTTTCAGGTGATCTCAACGGTGTATGCCACCTCGAAGGGGTCAGAATATAATACCTCTCGATCCCGAGGTTGATAGAACGTACAGACGCCTGCAGAGAGAAAAAGCTCGGGACATACATACTCCTGTTACAATGGCTGAGGAACTTCAGAAATCTTTAAGGGAGCATGCTATGCCTCACATCGCAGATTTGCAAGCGATCATTCTTAGGCCCGCAATCCAAGCAAACAATTTTGAGATCAAGCCGGGCACCATCCAAATGTGCTCCAATATTCAGTTTGGGGGATTACCAAATGATTACCCCAACGATCACTTGATGAACTTCTTGGAGATCTGCGATACGTTTAAGTGCAATGGAGTGTCTGACAATGCCATCAGACTCCGATTGTTTCCCTTCACTTTGAAGGACAAGGCCAAGAGCTGGCTACATTCACTTCTGTCAGGCTCCATAACCACATGGGATGACTTGGCTCAAAAGTTCGTGGCAAAGTTCTTCCCACCCGCTAAAACCGCCAGGCTCAGGCATGAAATTACCTCTTTTATTCAGTTTGAGTCAGAGTCTTTGTACGACTCATGGGAGCGATTCAAGGATCTTCTGAGAAAATGCCCCCACCATGGACTGCCAGAATGGCTTCCCATCCAGACATTCTATAATGGGTTATCCGGAGCTACTCGATCGAGTATTGATGCCGCTTCTGGAGGAGCGTTCATGTCTAAGAATCACACAGCGGGGTATGAATTGGTGGAAACAATGGCGGCCAATAATTATCAATCGCCAAATGATAGGCAGGCCCCTAGAAGAGCAGCAGGAATATATGAGGTAGATCCAGTCACACAATTAGCGGCTCAGGTTGCAGCGCTAACTAAAAGACTTGACACCATGGGAGTGCAAGCTGTGCAGAATGTCCAGAGTGTCTCATTGTTGTGTGAATTGTGTCAAGGGAGCCACACAACTGAGCAGTGTGCCATAAGCCCCGAGTCAGTTCAATTTGTTTCCAACTACGGGCGGCAGCAAAACGCAAGTCTCCCTACTCATTATCATCCGGGCTTGAGGAATCATCCAAACTTTTCTTGGGGCAACACAAATAGCAATCAAGCACAACCTCCGACCACCAGGCCTAATTTCTCAAATCCTCACGGTTTTCAAGCTCAAAATCAGTACAACCAACAACCACAGAGTTCTCAAAATTAGTTCCACCATCCACCTCCTCAACAGGAAAGAAAACCTAGTTTGGAAGATCTCCTGTCACGATATATTGCCCAAAATGAGACAAGGAGCAGTAATCAAGAGGCTTCCATCCGGAACCTTGAAGTCCAAATGGGACAGTTGGCCTCTGCTTTGAATAGTCGACCGCAAGGCATATTGCCGAGTGACACTGATGTCAACCCGAAACAGGATGGGAAGGAACACTGCAAAGCAGTTACACTCCGGAGTGGTAAAACTATAAATGAAAAGGGTGGAGAGAGTCCTGTAGTGCAAGAAGAAGTGACTATAGAGGAACCTATTGTGGAGCAGAGTGATGATAAGTCTGGGGGTGATGTAAATGCTCAAGAAAGCCCTTCATCACCAACCCCTATAGTGAACACAGCTAGTCCTCCTATCCCACAGTTGCCATTCCCCCAGCGCATGCAGAAACAAAAGCTTGATAAGCAATTTTCTAAGTTTTTAGAAGTGTTCAAGAAGCTTCACATAAACATCCCGTTTGCAGAGGCGTTGGAGCAAATGCCGAGCTATGTTAAATTCATGAAAGACATATTGTCAAAGAAGAGGAAAATGGGAGATTATAAAATAGTGGCTCTGACTGAGGAATGCAGTGCTATTCTACAGAACAAGCTCCCGCCAAAACTGAAAGATCCTGGAAGTTTCACCATTCCATGTACTATCGGGGACCAATTCATTGGCAAGGCCTTATGTGATTTGGGGGCGAGTATAAATTTGATGCCTCTGTCAATATATAAAAAGCTTGGACTGAATGAAGACAAACCCACAAGTGTTACTTTGCAATTGTAGGATAGATCTCTCACGTACCCGAAGGGGATAGTAGAGGATGTGCTTGTTAAGTTGGACAAGTTAATCTTCCCAGCGGACTTTATTGTCCTGGACTTTGAGGAAGACAGGGAGGTCCCGATAATACTGGGTAGACCATTCTTAGCAACGGGGAGAACCCTTATAGATGTGCAGAAAGTGGAGCTGACTATGAGAATGCAGGATCAGGAAGTAACTTTCAATGTGTTTAGGGCAATGAAATATCCGAACACCCCTGAAGACTGCTTCCAGATTAAAGTGCTTGATGATGCAGTCAGGGAAGTATTCTCAGAAACATGCATGACAGACCCTTTCGAAGCTACACTAAGAGGTACCAGTACTAAGGAGGAGGCCACCCATGTTGAATATGCTAACTGGCTGGATGCACCCCAGCGATCTACACAGTTCCAAAGACAGTTTGAGTCGCTGAATGATCCAGAAGCATCTACTTCCAAGGCCCAACCATCTGTTGTACAACCTCCTGTCCTCGAGTTAAAGCCCCTGCCCAATCATCTGAGGTATGCATACTTGGGGAATTCATCCACTTTACCTGTTATAATATCTGCATCTTTAGATGAAGGCCAGGAAGAGAAGCTACTGCTAGTGCTCAAACAGTATAAAACAGCACTGGGGTGGTCGATTTCAGACATTAAAGGGATCAGTCCATCCCTTTATATGTACAAAATCCTACTGGAGGAAGGATCCAAGCTGACCATTGAACATCAAAGGCGGTTGAACCCAATAATGAAAGAGGTGGTCCGGAAGGAAATCATTAAGCTGCTAGATGCGGGCATTATTTACCCTATCTCGGATAGTCCTTGGGTCAGTCCTATTCAATGCGTGCCAAAAAAGGGCGGTATGACAGTAGTAGCCAATGAGAATAACGAGTTGATTCCAACCAGAACGGTGACTGGATGGAGGGTATGTATGGACTACAGAAAGTTGAATAAGTCCACCTGTAAGGATCACTTCCCGCTGCCTTTTATTGATCAGATGCTCGATAGACTTGCTGGGCATGCCTTCTATTGTCTGCTAGATGGTTATTCTGGCTATAATCAAATTTCAATTGCTCCCGAAGATCAGGAGAAAACAACGTTCACATGTCCGTATGGGACCTTTGCCTTTCGAAAAATGTCCTTTGGGTTGTGTAACACTCCTGCAACATTCCAACGTTGCATGATGTCCATCTTCTCTGACATGGTTGAAAAGACCCTCGAGGTTTTCATGGACGATTTTTCTGTATTCGGGAGTTCATTTGATAACTGTCTGGTGAATTTGACTACCATTCTCCAAAGATGCGTTGAAACTAATCTTGTATTGAATTGGGAGAAGTGCCACTTTATGGTAAAAGAGGGCATTATTCTGGGCCACAAAGTATCAGATGGTGGTATTGAAGTAGACAAGGCTAAAATTGATGTCATCAATAGTCTACCGCCGCCTACATCAGTGAAAGGGGTTAGGAGTTTTCTTGGGCATGCAGGTTTCTATAGGCGGTTTATCAAAGACTTCTCAAGGATAACAAAACCGCTATGTTCACTATTGGAAAAGGATATGCCTTTTCAGTTTGATGAAGCCTGCCTCAGAGCATTTGAACTTTTGAAGGAAAAACTCATTTCGACTCCTATCGTGGTAGCTCCTGATTGGACTTTCCCATTTGAGCTCATGTGTGACGCCAGCGATTTTGCAATTGGGGCAGTGTTGGGACAGAGAAGGGACAAAGTGTTCCACACGATCTACTATGCCAGCAAAACATTAACTGATGCTCAGTTAAATTACACCACAACCGAGAAGGAATTGCTGGCAGTGGTTTATGCTTTTGACAAATTCCGTTCCTACCTCATTGGAACAAAAGTGACCGTGTACACAGACCATTCGGCCATCAAATATCTGATAGAGAAGAAAGATGCAAAGCCTAGGCTGATAAGGTGGATCCTTCTTCTACAGGAGTTTGATCTGGAGATCCGCGACAAAAAGGGGACAGAAAACCAGGTAGCAGATCACTTGTCGAGGTTGGAAAACCCTCCTCATTCGGGAGATGCAATCAAAGACATTAATGATTTCTTCCCGGATGAACAACTGTTTGCCGTCCAAAGTAAAGCCCCGTGGTATGCGGACTTTGCCAATTTCATCGCTTGTCAAGTGCTTCCTCCCATCTTGAGCTATCAACAGAGGAAGAAATTCCTAAATGATGCAAAACAATACTTTTGGGACGAGCCCTTTTTATTCAAACAGTGTTCAGATCAGATTCTGCGGAGATGTTTGCCAGAGGAGGAAATCGAAGTAGAGTTGTTTGATGTATGGGGTATTGACTTCATGGGGCCATTCCCGTCGTCCTACAACAATCTCTATATTCTGGTCGCGGTTGATTATGTCTCCAAATGGGTAGAAGCAGTCGCCTTGCCTTCTAATGATGCTAAGGTGGTGCTTAATTTCTTATGGAAAAATATTTTCACTCGCTTCGGCACTCCTCGGGCAATAATCATTGATGAAGGGTCACATTTTTGCAACAAATATTTCGAAGCCCTTCTTGCCAAGTATGGGGTGACCCATAAAATAGCCACAGGTTATCATCCGCAGACAAGTGGCCAAGCAGAGATCTCTAACCGAGAGGTTAAGCGTATCTTGGAGAAGATTGTTAATCCTAATTGGAAGGACTGGTCAAAGAAGCTTGATGATGCCTTGTGGGCATACCGCATCGCTTATAAAATGCCTATCGGAATGTCTCCGTATATGCTTGTTTACGGCAAGGCTTGTCATCTTCCTGTGGAGCTAGAGCACAACGCATATTGGGCTATCCAAAAGCTCAATTTCGATATGGATGCAGCGGGTGAACGAAGACTATTACAACTCAATGAATTTAGACGAGTCTCGTCTGCACGCGTATGAAAATGCTAAGTTGTATAAGGAAAAGACAAAGCGGTGGCATGACAATAAAATTGTCGAAAGGAACTTCGAACGAGGCCAGAAGGTGCTTCTTTTTAACTCCCGGCTGAAATTATTCCCAGGGAAGTTGAAGTCCCGATGGTCGGGGCCGTTCACAATTGCTAAAGTGTATCCTCATGGGGCTATTGAGGTCGAAGACCCTCATTCAGACAAAACCTTCAAAGTCAATGGGCAACGTTTGAAACACTATTGGGGCAGCGAGGTTGACCGGCAACACACCTCCATCACCTTGGGAGACCCAGTGTAAGGCGGGGCGAAAGTCAAGCCGACGACTCTAAATCAAGCGCTTGATAGGGAGGCAACCCCATCTCAGTATCAAAAATTTCCTTATGGTTTTATTTAGTGTTATTTTCTTTAGTTATCATTAGTGCAATTGGTTTTCCTTAGAATTATTGTAGATGTTAAATTAGTATGTTAGTATGTAGTTTAATGGTTAGTATGATTGCTATGTCTAGTAGTTAAATTCTGCATTGATTCAGGTTTTGGGTGTTTGCTGCAGGAATGCAGGAAAAAAAAGCAAAGTACTCGCGCCGCAGTGCCAAGTGTTAGCCTAATTTTCACGCCGCAGCGCCATGCTTTTTTTTCCAAATTCTCTGTCACGCCGCAGCGCCAGTCCCTTCACAAAATCTCGCGCCGCGGCGCCGGCATATGCTGGAAGCTACTGGAGAGTTGCGCTGCAGCGTTGAGGCCTTCGTAATTATTCGCGCCGCAGCGCCAAGATGTCGTGCCGCAGCACCGAAAATGGCGCCGCAGCGCCAAGTTGAACCTATCTCACACCGCAGCGCCATGCGCCACGCCGCAGCGCCAGTGCCGTGTTTTTGAGTTTAAGCAAGGCGTTTGGGTTTCAGTTTGTAGCAGTTTTTGTTTCTCCCCTCTTTTCTCTCACACACATCTCCATTTCTTCCAACGAGTGCGGCAATTCAAGCGACACCCTTTTGGTTTCTCACCGTTTGGGGCCATCAACCGTCTGCAGTTACTTCTCATTCATCCTATTTATAAGCAATATGCGGTAAAGGATTTCTTCAGAGCAACCATTGGATTTTCATTTGTTAATTTTCTTTTTGTTGTCCTTGGGGTTTGTTGGCTATGGGTTCAAAGCGTCCTCGCACTAGCATAGGTCCTCCTCCGTCTTCCAGAACCCCTCCTCCCCTTTGGGATGCTGTAAAATTCCCAAGTGAGGAAGCCTGGAAGCGATATGCCCAAAAATTTTCAAAGAGGAGTTTGGTGCCTGAGAGAGGGCTAAGGCCAGATGACAAGATGGACGGCCATATGAATTCCATGATTGTGACCATGAAATGGATTCACTTCACTAAGCCGCCCGAATCTACAGTTATTTCGGTGGTAAAGGAATTCTACGCAAATGCTAATGCTAAGGGTCCTGCTTCGGTACCAGTTCGGGGTAAGTTGATAAAATTTGACAGTCGTACCATTAATGCTATGTATGGGACTCCAAACTACGATGGTAAGGATTATCTGGAGTCTGGGATGCGGAGTTACAATACAGATGAGATTATAACCAAGCTCTGCAAGCCTGGTACCGTGTGCAAAACCAATGAATTCCACGGTGAAAAGACTTCTTTCCCCCATCAAGCCTTAAGTCGTTATGGTAAGGCGTGGTACTCCTTTATTTGTGATAATATCATGCCAACATGCCACCTGAGTGATGTAACAAGAGAGGGGGCAGTATTACTGTATGCAATTGTTATGGGGCTGAAGGTTGATGTGGGGATTCTTATCCAGGATTCAATTAAAAAGGCCATTAGAAGCAACGTCAATTCCGGACTCCCTCACCCGTCATTGATCACACGCCTATGCAAAAAGACGGGTGTGGTATGGGAGAAAGACGACATCACTCAGCCGCCTATGGCTGTCATTGATCATCACGTTATAGCCCGTTATGGAGTATGGGATGGGGGACCTCCGTCGCACCCAAAGGGTCAGGGATATTTACCGGGGCCTCTGCCGCCTCCCTCATCAGAGGCTGGTACCTCCGCTCAAGCGCCTGAGCCCCCATCTTCTGAGGCTATGCCACCTGGGGCCTTGGCAGAGATTTTAAGCAGCCTTAATTTTCTCCACTGCAAGGTTGATACAGTGGCTCAATGGCAGAGCCAATTCAATCACTATCATGCGGAGTTCGCAAATACAGTCTCCAGTATCTATTATGCTCAGGGAGGAGACGACGCAGAGTCCATGCCCTTTCAATTTCCAGAGCCTCCAATTTTTGAGCCTTATCCTCCACCATTTCCAGCCAGAGCAGAGGATCGCGAGGAGGAGCCAGCGCAGGCTGATGATGATGGCGATGATGATGGCGGAGGTGATGGTGCTCCAGAGGGTGAAGGCCAGTGAGGTCATTGGCAAATTTCATGCTTGGGGGAGATTTCCTTTTTAAGTATTTTTATATATGAATTGCTGTCATGTTTCTTTTGGGCGGTATAGCCCCAGACTATCATTTGTGGATGTTTTCGGTTTATTTTGGGATGCATGTATGATGCATTGGTACGTTGGTTTTATTAAGTATATAAACGTATGTTTTGGTTTATAATATTTAAATGCTTGTGCTTTATTTTGGTCGTTATGCTTTTAGCCATATTTTGGGGTATGTGCAGATAATTGGTTTACTTGATGCCATGTGTTACGGCTTCTCCTTATTTGGGCAGGGTGTTATTTTTTTTGTTGCTTCATGCCTAATTTATTTTGATCCCCCCTTTCACCCCGTTCTGTAACTGTAAATATGCTGGGTGAGGGTGTTTTAGCTGTTAATTTTTGATCGTGGCTAATGACAAGCGCCTAGTTGTTATGGCTATCTCTTAGAGTCGTGTCAAGCATGTATGTGTTAGGGGTTGTGAATCGATAAGTCGAGACTATTTTTGATCCGTCCTTAGCAAGCACCGATCAACTGTTTTAGCTAATTATTTTTCGATTTTATTTCGCACGTTGATTGCTTTGAGAGTATGTTCATTCTTATAATCTTTCATTTCTGCAAGGTAATAAAGGGCTTGGGTGCTTTTACAGTTTTGGATCTTAGACTCTGGCATGTTGTAGAATAAAATAAATAAAAATAGAATTAATTGAAAAGGAGATTGAATATCGAAAGCCTTGCGGTGGGTCGAGATGGAGCGTAAAACGCACTCGCCCATAAACGCAGGACCGATGTTGAGATGGAGCATAAAATGCACTCGTCAAATAATCTTCAGATTTCATAAAGTCTAATTTGGCTTATGTTGATTACGTGGCCTTTGCTGCTCGAGTGATTAGATTCATAGGGGTGTTCAACGCCTAGTGCCCTAAAGCCGTCTGGTTTGGGAGTCACTGCTCAAAAGCTCATTTATGGGTAGCTCTGTTTAGCCTAAGGTAATTAAGGACTGTCCGAGTCAGATTTTTCTGTCTTCATGCTAGAGCCTTTTGATCTTTTCCTGTGCTTGCATCTTTTAGTCTTAATGCTTGTTGATTGTTTAAGTTGCGTGGTGTGCATATTGTTTTTAGCTTTCGACTGTGCGAGTTTTTTTTGAGCTATGTTTAGTTTGGATGGTTGGTTTTCGCTCACATAGAATGGATCAAGTACAGTCTCATGCTTGCAAATTCAATTTTAAGCCCCCTTTCATGTCAGTGTTTGTCCTATTCTCGGAGAGGCTCTATAAGTACGCTTTGAAGCCGTGGTATTTATTCTATAGTAGTAGTTTCCTTTTGCGTCTTCCTGTAATGTAGGTGTGGATGTTAGATAGTTTGCTTGAGGGCAAGCAAAAGCTTAAGTTTGGGGCTATCTGATGTGTGGTATTTATATCGCATATCAGATTCTCTAAAGCTTAAGACGTTTCTTGTTTTTTGTTTTATTTGTTGTGCTTTTGTATATATTCTGTTGTTGTTATGCTCTTCCTGTTTGATGCAGGGCTGTTTGGATCATTTTCAGCTTGCAGGGGCAAAAATTGTCATTTTCTACACTCTGGCGCCGCAGCGCCAGAGCCCAGTCTTAAGCCCGCGCCGCAGCGCCAACTCCTGGTTCATGCTGATGTCATCTAGCACTGCAGCGGCCCGATCCTTCTTATTCTCGCGCTGCAGCGTGAGTGGCGCCGCAGCGCCACCAAGCAGTTATAGGCTCCGCGCCGCAGCGTCACTTCCGGTGCCTAGCCAGTGGTTAGCGTTTAATGACCTAAAAATAAAGGAAGGGAAGATAATAGATAGAGCAGAGAGGACGGCAGCAAAAAGACGAGATAGGGAGAGATAACAGAGAATATTTTTGGAGATTCTAGACCAGAAAGAAGCTGTGTTTTAGGGGAGAATAGTTATTGCATCATACACAGCTCAGGAGTTGCACGGAGAAGAGAAGACTTGGAGACAGAAAACCTTACAACAGGAGTTTTCTTATTCTAAATCTCTCAGTTATTTGTGTATTACTGAGCAATGTTGAATGTGATAGAAATATGTATTAGCACCATGGTTATGAACTAATTCCTTTTTAGGATTGCAATGTAACCTAGTGTATTAATGAATCATTTTGGGAATGGGTTGTTGTATTTCTTGCTTATTGACTAAATGCTTGACAGAGTTTTTGGCAGTGATATTAATGGATATTGAATATAGGACATTAATATCTGGCTTTTAAAATACAATAACACTTGTTATTCCCTTGCCTAAAGGAGTGTGTGTATAAACTGCTTAATAGGATAGACATATCTCTATTTGCCTTGTGTAGCCTTGAGACTGAGCTTAATGACCCTAGCCTAGTTATTTTCATCGATAGATATATTGTGATTCATCTAGCTAGGGATGTGCATTTGGCCTTCGACAGAAGCATATGCATGGTTCTATTCTCGGCTGACCATTCCTTGATTTGTTTGTATTGTGGAGAGTTAGGAAATTAGGTGACGCATTAGGGAAATTGTAATCCTAGCTTGTCTCCCTATTACTTCAATTTCTCCCGTTTCCTTTAGTTGTACTCGCATAGTTTAAACTACCACCTCCAATCATTTGTTTAGATAAGATAGTATATAACTTACATTAGTATTTGATTTGCATTTAAGACTTCGTCCTCGTGGGTACGACACCCTACTTATCTTATATTACTTGTTGACCGCGTATACTTGCGCGTTAATTGTCGTTGCATAAATCGAACAACAGAAGGGATTATCGGATACCATCAACCTTAAACATAGTTACCCTAAATTTCTGGTGCTTCTGTTGGCATGCTATTGCCAAGACCTATATATATATAAAATCCAGATGTCTTCATTAATAATATACAAACCTTCTCCAATCAGAGCTTTTGAACCAAAGTTACCGGTTATCCTATTTAACTCCTCCAATGATAAAGCTGGTGTTTCATTAGGCAAAACTTTCTAATTCCTGAATCCTGATAATATATTGAAATTCACCTGACTCGTACATTAACCAGAGATTACATATAGATCAATTGAATCATATAATTTATGTAATTCTGGGCTAGTGGTCATTAAAACAACAAGTAATGTATATATAATAGTAAATTACTAACTAAAAGATATTAGCCCAAGATGAAGATCCAAGTATTTTGCCTTTGGCAGAGAAATGCCATTGTCATGCTATGCTATGCCAATACAGATGAAATTAAAATCAAAACATCTTTTTCATTTTATTTAGACCGTACTCAAATTGTTAGTATAAGAATATGATGAGTGCAGTCCAAGAAGAATGAGATTTCAAAACCACGTCGAGCATGAATAAGGGGGCAGATGGTATTACCTCCTGCACCTAATGGACCTGCCCCTCTAGGTGGCGCTGTATATTGACTAGCAGGTGGACCACCATAATTTTCCTCATCTGCACCTCCACAGCACAACATGCTTCAAGTCACGGGCAGGGCTGCTCAGAAACCTCAAAAGTTAAACAGCAATGCGTTGCGTCATAAATTTCTTCAAATATGTTTCTTCAGTGCCAATAGCTCAACCTATATAAAACCCTATGATAAGTCAATCCAAGAAAAAATTAAACCCTATAATAATGTACACTATTATGCTTGAGAATCTGGTCCTGCTGGTTTTGAGTTAAGGAGTGGTTGCAGAGCCTTGACCACAATTGTCATAGTTGGTCGGAAGTCTGCTTCATATTGAACCCAAAGTGTTGCAACTGCTGCCATCTGAAATAATTTCATTAAACTTACAAAATTACCTTCTAGAAAAGAAAAAAAAAGGGATGAAAAAACATTAATCTTTCTAAAGAAAAAGAACATAAATTATAGAAACTCAGAACCATTTACTTTTAGTATTCCTCTAGATGTAAGCTTATCTGGAGTTGTCCGGTGCACATATCTCCTATTTTTTCTTTTCTTTTTAGGGGGTGGTGATGAGGGGGGCATGTACCCGTGGGATTGATTACCTGAATACTTGAGGAGGTTCGGACATCCATTTCTTGAAAAAAGAAAATACAATTACTATATACTTCAATGGGCTCACTTATAATTATACGATGCATTCAAAGAGTCACCATTATCATTCTTGAATCAAAATTACAAGGTTTCATCAGATTACGCACCAACGGATTGACTCAAGAATGAATTAAGCACACAACACCAACTCATGCAAAAACCCAAAAAAAATCCTTTGCTGAAGTGAAGCTAAATTATGAAAATTATAGCTGTTTCTAATAATTAACACCAATATGAAATCAAAATTTGAATTTTCAAATTTAGCAGATCTACATGCCTCTTAAACAATTAACCAATTTTTTGCAATGGTTATGCATTTATTCACCACAATACTCACAGAATAAATTGATTAGAGAAAAAACCCGTCACTTCTCTCCATCATAGTCCTAGGGAGATATACGGTGTACCTCTCTACCTTCTTTCACACATATTTCTAGCCTTTTTGCTCTTTCTGATGGACAAACATACATGCCCCTACACGGTAAGAACACAATTACTTACAGGGTCAAGGAAGCAATGAGGTCTGCATTGTAGAAGCTAAATCTAGTGTTAAATTTGGTGAAGTTTCCTGTTTTGGTGTCAAAGGAGAAGTCTGTCCCAAGTGAGGCAACAATAGTTCCCACCACGCCTGATAAGTTGATAATGGGGTTTGCGGCCAACCCAATGCTTGTGGTGATCCCAGCATAGTCGTGTAGGTATTGAAGTTTCAGCTGTTACAATCAAGTAAACATCAAATCATATAGCCCAAAGTTTGAAAGATTCTAGTGGCACTAATGCAATTATATAATCACAACAACTCTTCCGACTCATGTTAATCACAAACCCCCCAGTAATAAACAAATATCTTATAGTAGAACTACAGGGATAATCAAACACAATAATTATTCACTTAAATAAGAGTGTCCTAACACGTAATCAAAATATCACTTCACTTACCTTGCCAGATCTCTGGTCTGGAACTTTGAAGCTAAGGATTGTCTTAAGCCAGGAGCAGGTTCATCAATAGTGATGGTTGTGAAAAGCTGGTGTTGCTCAAAAAAGTCAGTTATGATCAAAGAAAAGTAAAGAAGTATTTCTCACGAACAATGAGGCTAAGAATAAATAATCCAAGACCATTCAATTTCCTGATTTGAAAAGTGAAAACAAGAATTGATATAATTATCTGAAGCTAAAGCCCTAATTCCAAAATATGCTATTGTGTTAAAACAAAAAATGATGGACAAAAAATAAATAAAAGAAAAGAGAAGACATGAAAATTTGAAGAAAAAAAATCAAGGACTCATCAAAATATAAAAAAAACACATTCAAGTCTGGAATAATGGAAATAATGAGAAGGGCATTCCCATATCAAGTATCACATCCCACCAGCAAAAGATATTAGGATTTAAATATAATCCAGCCACAAAGTAAAATCCAGAGACCAATTAGTTGAGATTGGAAATTTCATAATTTAAAAAATGCTGATCAGACCAGTTTTACATAAATACATCATTCTCTGCCAAAAGGGCTACAAGTCTTGAGGTATAACAAGATTCTATAAATATAAAATACATTGAACCAGCCATATATAGAACAACTAACCTAAATAGTCACCAAAACAAGAGAGAAACAACTAGAATATGTAACGACAACTATGTAATTGATTATTATTTTTATTTAGATGAGTAAAAATACTGAAAACGAGAGGTAAACTTAAGATGACAAAAACAATACTATTTACTCAGATAAGGGATAGAAATTACATTTGAATTTGTATCCACTTTGAGATTAGTAGTGACATTCTTTATACAGCATAGCAAGATATCTGTATAAAGAAATAAATGTACTATTGAGCAGACCTCATATTTGTCTTCATACCTCATGATTATCAGCCCTAATGGCCTCCTCAACAATTCTCGTCAAATCCCTAATTTTCAAACTAATACTCCCAATATACCAAATAAACTACTCAACAAAATAATACATACCCTCACCTCCATAAGCAATGCAAAAGAGAATTAAGTCTTCCTTCGAATCAAATGATGAACTTCGTTGAGCATTCTGTAACGAACTGAAGGATTCAGTAAGTACAAAACTCAATTTACTGTAATGGAGAGTAAAGTGAGTACAAATAAGAAGGGGAAAGGACGAGAGTCAGAGGGGAAAGGTAGAAATGAGAGGAAAATATAGACAGATTCAGAGTATTATGAGAGAGAAACCCAATATCAAATTCATTTATATCCAAAACTGCTCTGTGAGCTCAGTACATATACTCTCCTTTCAAGCTAAATCCGGACAGCTCAGCCATGTGCCTCCTAACAGATTATTACTTGCATAACATGAAGAAGAAATGAACATAAAATGGAAATTACTACCTTACCCTCAATTAATAAAAACTAAAGACATTATTGACCCCATATAACCAATTCAACCACCTTACAGTCCATTCCCCCATGAAAACAACCTTGTCCTCAAGGTTGGAAATTTGGGAATTTCTGATGGAAATCATTCCAATCCTCCCAAGTTGCTTCATCTGGTAAGGTGTTGGACCACTGCACCAATACTTCAATGGAGGCTGCATTATTCCTTTTAGTCATCTTCCTGTCTAAAACGGCCACAGGCTCGACCAAGAATTGACCATGTTTATCTAACTGAGGTAGATTTGCAGAACTTTTGTGCTTGGAACCAATCTTTTTCTTCAAAAGGGACACATGAAACACAGGATGGACTTTGGCTTGAGTTGGTAAACTGAGACGATAGGCTACCTTCCCCACCTTTTCTATAACCTGATAAGGACCAAAATACTTGGGAAGAAGCTTTCCAAATTTAGTTTGAGTAATAGTAGATTGCTTGTAAGGTTTAATCCTCAAGTATACCCAATCTCCCACCAAGAAGGTCCTTTCACTCCTTGCTTTGTCAGCATAATTTTTCATTCTAGATTGAGCTGCTGTCAAATTTTATTTTAACAACTACAATTGATGAGTTCCTTCCTTGCAAAAGGACTTGGTAGTAGGATCCTTAATTTGGCCATATTGATGAAAATTGAGGTGAGGAGGCTTGTAACCATATAGAGCTTCAAAGGGAGACACCTTAAGCCCACTATGGTAATGAGAGTTATACCAAAATTCTGATAGAGGCAACCAACTGGTCCAGTTAGTTGTTCTATTTGCAGTCATACATCTGAGATAACACTCAAGCACCTGATTGAGTCTTTCTGTCTGGCCATCAGTTTGGGGTTGGTATGCAGTGCTTAAATAGAGTTTTGTCCCCACTAGCTTGAACAATGATTGCCAAAATAGACTAATGAAAATTCTGTCCCTATCAGACACAATAGAGGAGGGAAAACCATGTAGTTTGTAGATGTGTTCAAGGTAGACCTGAGCCAATTTTCAGCAACAAAAGGATGGTGAAGGGAAATGAAATGACCATACTTAGTTAATCTATCCACTACCACCCATATGACTGTCTGCCCCCTATACTTTGGTAGTCCTTCAATAAAATCCATGGATATATCATCCCATGGTTTATCTGGAATAGGTAAAGGCTGTAGTAGTCCTGGAAGAGCCACAGTTTCATGCTTGTTTTGTTGACACACATCACAACTCTTAACAAACTGGGTGACCTCAATTCTCATGTTGGACCAGAAGAAGTACTTATTTATCCTTTCATATGTACCTGTAATACTTGAGTGACCCCCAATAGGAGATTCATGGAATTCAGATAAGAGCTTACCCTTTAATGCCTTATCTGGGCCCACTACCAACCTGCCTTGGAACTTCAATCTGCCATTTTCAAAAGAATAACTAGGAAGTGCCTAAGGATCTAACTGAAGCTGCATTATTAAATCCTTGAGGCCCTGATCAGACTCCCAGGACTGTGCAATCTCCTTTATCCAGTAGGGAATACATGCAAATAGGGCTAAGCAGCTTGGGTCAGCACTTGTCTCAACCTCATGACCTGGTATCTGTCTAGATAGGTAGTCTGCTGCCAGATTTTCTTTGCCTTCTTTATACACTATTCCCCATTAACTTGGTGATCCATTTCTGTTGGTTAGTGATTGTAATCCTTTGATCAAGCAAGTACTTGAGACTGTGGTGATCAGTCTTAATTAGCACCTTATTCCCAAACAAGTAATGCCTCCACTTGTTGACAGCATAGACCACAGCCATTAGTTCCTTCTCATAAGTGGACCAGCCTAAATGCTTAGGAGATATAGCCTTGATTAAATAAGCTATGGGCTTCCCTTGTTGCATCAAAACTACTCCTAAGCCAAAGTAAGAAGCATCAATTTCCAAGGTGAAGGGTAGAGTGAAATTAGGCATGGCTAGGACTGGTGCTCTCATCATAGCATTTTTCAGAGATAGGAAAGCAGTAGTAGCACTTTCATTCCATTGAAAGTTATTCTTCTTCAATAGATCAGTTAAAGGTTTACTAATAAGGCCATAGTTTCTGATGAACTTTTTGTAATAGCCAGTAAGGCCCAGAAATCCTCTTAAACTTCTGATGTTCTGAGGAGGTGGCCATTCTTTCATGCAACAGATTTTCTCAGGATCAGTGGATACTCCTTCTGGTGTAATAATATGTCCCAGATAGTGAACTTGTTGGGTACCAAAGAGGCACTTACTCCTCTTGGCATATAGAGTGTTATCTTTGAGCAACTGTAAGGTTAATTACAGATGTTGGAGGTGTTCCTCATAACTGGAACTGTATATCAATATGTCATCAAAGAAAACTAGGATGAACTTCCTCAAATAAGGCTTAAAGATATAGTTCATGAGGGATTGAAAAGTGGCTGGAGCATTAGTGAGCACAAAAGGCATAACTAAAAACTCAAAATGTCCAGTATATGTCCTAAAGGCAATTTTAGGAATATCTGGGGGATGTACTTTGATTTGATGATATCTTGATCTGAGGTCCAACTTGGAGTACCATTTAGGACCATGTAATTCATCCAAAAGCTCATCAATAGCTGGAATATGAAACTTATCCTTGACTGTCATCTCATTCAAGGATCTATAGTCTATACACATTCTCCATGTTCCATCTTGTTTCTTTACCAATAAGATTGGAAAAGCATAGGGGCTGGTGCTTGGCTGAATGATCCCTGAAACCAACATTTCATTTACAATCTTCTCAATCTCCTCTTTTTGCACATAGGGGTATCTATAGGGTCTCAAGTTAACTGGTTGACTCCCTTCCTTCAGATTGATGTGGTGATTATGTGCTCTGTCTGGTGGCAGCCCTTGTGGTTCCTTAAACACCTCAGAAAATTCTGCAATACCTCTTTCAACTGACAGCAGTCCTCCTTCCCTTCCTTAGCCATGTCATCCTCCACTGTTTTCCTGAGTTGCTCTGTGTGTTCAGGGGCAGTAGAATCCATACCAAAGAGGTAACCAAAATACCCATGGGTTGCTGTGTTTAGGGCCTGCTGAAATTCCCCACGTGACATGAGCTGGACAGTGGGAGTGACTGCATCTGATTCACCCTTTAGTAGTATTGTCCTATTGTCCTTCATGAAAGATAATTGGAGTTGATTAAAATCTAAGGTGATTGGGTTGAAGTCCTTAAGCCATTGTACCCCCAAAATAGCATCTATTCCTCCCAAGGGTAAGACTCTAAAATCAATAACAAAAGACTCTCCCTGAACTGACCAAGGTAACTGTGTACATTCTTGCATGCTTTGGACCTTGAATCCATTAGCTACAGATACTGTCATGGGTTTAGTGTCTTGAGTGGCAGCCCTGATCCTTTTGGTAGCCTGTGGGTCTAGGAAGTTGTTTGTACTCCCACTATCAATCAATATCCTTCTTTTTCCCTTTGCCATTCCTAAAATCCTGATGGTATTATTAACTCTGTGTCCTGAAAAAGTATGTAGGGTAATGTGAGCCTCATGGATTTTACATTCAGTCTCATCTGGAGGTTCTTCCTCCTCACAGCAGTCCCCCATTTCTTCCTCATTGTCAAAGTTTTCTGGAGATGGCAACATCAAAAAGAGGTGGGGCTTCTTGCATTGATGCCCCACAGTATATGGCTCATCACATGAATAACACAATCTCTTCCTCCTCTTTTCTGCTAATTGCTCCCTAGTCAGTCCTCTAATAGGCAAATTCTTCCCAATTTCCACATTAGGTATAGGAGTGTTATTAATCCCTGATGACCCTACTGTTGGTTTGTTCCCAAACTCTGGACTGGGTCTTAGTGGAATACCAGGTTTCCCCATTTTGAACCCTATTCTGCTCTTTTTAACCCATGCTTCTAACTTTGCCTCTTCAATTCTAGCCATTCTGATTACCTCCTTAAGGGATGGTAACTTCAACTCCTGAATGCCCAACCTTATTTCCTCCTTAAGCCCCCCCCCCTAAAAAAAAGCAGTCCATAAAAAAAGCTTCATTTAAAGAGAGGTTCCTAATTAAGGACCAACCCTTTAGTTCTTCAAACTTCTTTCTATACTCATCCACAGTCCCAATTTGCTGCACATTTTTTAATTCCCCTATAGGATTCATTTGATTTTCTGGACTAAACCTAGCCACAATTTCATCCACAAACCCATCCCAAGACAATTCTGGACCCCCATGTACAAACCCAGAGTACCATTCTTCAGCCTCTCCTTCCAAATTCATGGTGGCTAAGTGAAGTTTTTGGTTATCAACCACTAAATGGTAGGAAAATAATTTATTGCATTTACGGATCCATGATCTAGGATTAGTACCATCAAATCTTGGGAATTCAAACTTGATTGATTTGAATATGCTAGGAGTACCTCTTTCATCCTGATTTTGATTATCAAAAGTCCCTAGGACTGAACCAATTGGAATGTGTGAATTAAGACCTGGGTTATTTGGTTGAGTAGGTAGCCTAATTGAGAGCAAAGCATCAAATCCTTTCATCATCTGCTCCATCTGCTGTTTTATCCTCTCCTCGAAATCTAGCTTCAAGCTGCTGACCGAGTCATCCAACCGAGTGTGCAACCTCTGAATGGCGTCAGCTTGCTCATTAGCAAAAACCTTCCAAATTAGTGATTCTCTATGTGTTATTGGCTATATCTAGATTCGTTAAAGGCTTTAATACCAATTTGTAACGAACTGAAGGATTCAGTAAGTACAAAACTCAATTTACTGCAATGGAAAGTAAAGTGAGTACAAATAAGAAGGGGAAAGGACGAGAGTCAGAGGGGAAATGTAGAAATGAGAGGATAATATAGACAGGTTCAGAGTATTATGAGAGAGAAACCCAATATCTAATTCATTTATATCCAAAACCGCTCTGTGAGCTCAGTACATATACTCTTCTTTCAAGCTAAATTCGGACAGCTCAGCCATGTGCCTCCTAACAGATTACTACTTCCATAACATGAAGAAGAAATGAACATAAAGTGGAAATTACTACCTTACCCTCAATTAATAAAAACTAAATACATTATTGACCCCATATAACCAATTCAACCACCTTACACATTCACATCCTGAACGAATTTCCTGAGCCAAAAAGATTTTTGGCTCAAGCCGACGCTCGATTCGAAGCTTTTCAATCTCGCAGTGAAGGTTAGGGTTTTGGGGAGAACAGAGGATGCAAGGATGATTTTGGTGGCGTATCGTGAGATTTTGAGGAGCTTATCAACTCCATCTTCGTGACTGTGAGATAAGCCTGAGGTAAAAAGGGGGAAGGAGAGTGATTACGGCCTGCGGATATGGCGACGGCGTCAACATCGGCAGTGGCTACGGTGGTTTCGAGGAAAGTGGAGACGGCAGAGTCGAGTTCTTCTTCTTCTTCTTCTTTGTATATAGATTCTCTCCTGCTATGCAATCCAAAGCCTATCTAAATCGACTGAAGCTCAGAATTTGAGAGGGTTTTCAATTTGAGAGCGAGAAGGTGTTAGGTCTCCGAATGGAGAGATGGGACACCTCCGTGTTTTTTTAATATACAACGTTTTTTAAAAAAAGTGTTATCAATTTAAAACAAAAAATTACCAATTTCCAATACACAACACTTTTGTATATTAAATCACAACACTTTCTCAAAAAAAATGTTGTGGAAAAGTAAATCAGAACGTTTTTTATAAAAATATTATCTATTAAGTGTCATCTATTTACTATTTTATAGTAGTGAAGGATCGTCATTTGCAGATACAAGACACACATTGTCCAGGTGTGAGTATGTATCTAAATCACACGTGTACACATTTTGACTTCTAGGACAAAATAGAATTAATTTCCTAGTTTGATCATATATTGAACAGTTATGAGGACTGAATGTTATTTTAAAACCACTATCACATAGTTGACTGATGGATAGAAGATTGTACTTGAGTCCTGTGACTAATTGAACGTTATAGATTGTTATATGTTTACTGTACACATTTCCAATTCCAACAACTTTACCTTTGTTGCTATCTCCAAATGTTATCTCATTATAGTCTGTAGCTTGTAGATTCCTCAATTTTATTTTGTTGCTTGTCATGTGTGTTGAACAACCGCTATCAAGGTACCATTTATTTTTACTAAAGTCAGCTATGAGACATACCTGCAACATTTATTAAATTCACAAACTGGTACCCTTTAATGAGAAGGGTCCTTTGGGTAAGTTTTCCATCTTGTATAAGGATCATTCGTGTTTTCCTTTACAAAGTTTGATACAAGATAATATTTACTGGTAGGCACACATGTTCTATGGGTAGCAGATTTATAATATGTATGATTAACTCTTTTATTTGAAGAATTTTGACGAGAGTTTCTAGATGGTCTTTTATGAGAAAGAAATTCTCTTTTTGTGATAATAGGTGTAGTGTAACTTCTTTTTGGTACCCAAATTATTTTTCCTTTGTAGTTTCCATTCTTGGCATTACATGAGTAAATTGAATGACCATTTCTGTTACAGTAAGAGCATTTATTAAAAAGAGATGCATGACCTTTTTCTTTACTTTTAACATGATAGAGTTTTTTATCTTTTGTCTTACTGGATTCTCCGATATACCCTAATCCTACTTTATTAAAACTACATCTTTGTTGACTGAGCATAACATCAAGATTTTCTTTTCCTTTTGTAAATTTAATAACTGTAGAGTTTAAGTCATCACGTTCTAGAGTCAACATTTTAATTTGATTCATTAAAGTAGATTCTTGAATTTGTTTTTCTATTTCCTAACATGAGTTTTACTTTTTACTTATTTCTTGATTTAGTGTTTGAGAATCTTCTATAATCATAGTAAGAGCTGAATTTTCAATTTCAAGAATTTCAATAGAAATAATAAGTACTGAATTTTCTATTTCAAGATTTCTATTTATTTTTCTTTATTTTTTAGTTCTTCTTTTGCTGCAAGATTTCCTGGAGAATCATTTTCTAGTTTCTCGTTAACCATAATTAAATTTAAATTTTCTATTTTAAGATTTCTATTTGTTTTAATTATTTTTTCTAATGATATTTTTAATTTAATAAAATCTTCTTTAATAATTTCATTATCTTTATATAGAAAATTATATGCTTCGTGTAATTCATGATGTTCTTCATTTATGTTTTCTAAATTATATGTGGCAAATGAAGTGCTAGGTAATTGATGTTTCAATTTTACCTCAGATCTCGGTGATGAGTCATTGCCCGCCATTAAACATAAATTTGCGGTATCCTCGGTTGTTTCAGTAGGTTCTTCTTCATCACTTAGATCTCAGCCTTCTTCAGCAACTAGAACTTTGTTGTTGACTAATTTTGGACAATCCTTCTTGAAGTGTTCTAGTTGGTTGCATTCAAAACAGTTATTTGAGTTTTCATTTGACCTAGCATTTCTGAAGTTGTTGGTAGCTTTAAAATTTCCGCCTGGTATTTTTGGCTTAAAGGCTTGCTTGTTTCGGAAGTTGTTGAAGTTGTTATTTGTTTTCATAAAGCCTTTGCCATATCTCTTTGCTTTGCTTTGGATTACTCTCGTGAGTTGTCTTGATAATAATGCAACTTCGTTATTATCAAGACTCAAGAGTTCTTCATTCAGTTCATCATCATCGCTTTCTTGATTAACGAGTAAGGCTTTGAATGCGATTCCTTTCTTTTTGATGTCTGTGTCTAATACTGCTTTTTCGACTAGCATGTCGACTTCGTGGGCACGAAGATTTCCAATGAGGCTATCAAGAGAATAAGCAGTTAGATCCTGCATTTCATTGATTGTTGTAACTTTGATTTTCCATATAGATGGAAGGGCTTTGAGAATTCTTCTGTTCTTCTCATTTGTTGTGTAAGCTTTTCCCAGTTGTTCTAGCTCATCAATGATTCTGGAAAAATAAGTTTCCATATCAATGATTTTCTTACCTTCTTTTAGCTTAAAGCTTTCATACTCTTAGATTAGAGCATCTTTTCTGGTTTCTTTGATATGGCTGGTTCCTTCATGGGTTACAATTAATTTTTCTCAGATTTCTTTAGCATTCTTCCATGTGCTAACTCTTTTGTATTCTTTTTCTATAAGAGCGCTGGTTAGCACTTGTTCAGCTTTGGAGGCGATATTCATAATTTCCTCATCCTCGATGGTGAATTCCCCAGCATCTTGTTCGACGATCTTTTCATCTTCGATTTTTGTGGGAATCTTTACACCTCGTTCTATTGCTAGCCAAATTTTGATTCCTTGTGATTTGGCATAGATTTTGAATCTATTTTTCCAGGTGGCGAAGTTTGTGCCATCAAATAGTGGAGGTCTGGACATTGATTGTCCTACTACGCAACAGGTAGCATTTGTGTAGGCCATAGATGGATCTACTCTTAGATATGCCTGTAATTACTTAACAAACAAGTAAAAGAGCACCGCTCTGATACCAATTGAAAGTTCAATAATAATCTAGAAGGGGGGGTTGAATAGATTATCACTGTTTAAAAATTATCTTTAGCCTTTTTGAATTTTTAGTGGGTTAACTTACAATATTAAGAATTTAATAAGCAGATTAAAAATTCAATCACACAATGCACATATATTTATCTGGTTTACAACATACAGCTTGGGTATTTTGCTACGTCTAGTCTCAAGCTCCTCTCCAAGACTTGAGATCATATTACTCCCTGTAATAAATACTCCTTCAATAGGCAGAGAAGCCTTTAAAAAGTTTTAAAGATAAACTTACAACTATCCACAACTAACTATCTTGGACAGTGAACTCCCAGCTCATTCCTCAAGCTTAGTTGAATCTTCTTTTGAACTTAGAACTATTCTATAGCTTGGTCTTAAAACAACAATCTCTTCCTCACCTCACAAGTACATTAGGGACCTAACTCCCAGCTGACCTCTCTAAGACTCTGGTCTTAGTCAAAGAATTCTTGTCTTTCTCACAAGTATAAATAAAACTAACTCGACCTTTTCCTTTTTACAAAAAGTTTTCTTGAATATTTGCTTCTAATAGTAAGCGGATAAAGTTGTAGAACAAATACTTCTCAGATAAGCAGATATAGAATTTAAGTATATGACAAAAGTTCAAGACTTTTAAGTGATGTGCTTCTATGAAAGCAAATAAAAAGATTTAAGTGCTTTTAATAAAGATTTTCTTTTTCTTTAATAAAGAATGTGTTTCTATGGTTTTAAACAAATGTAACTTTGGATTTAAATAACCATACACACTGATATAATGAAACAATAATTTATGAACAATTATATGAGCAGTATATTTAATGACACTTTATCAAGTATAATAATTTGATCAACTTAGATAATACTTAAATAAATTTGTTTCACCCACTTATATATATTATATTATATTTGATATACGTTGTGAATAATTTGGCCGTTTAGGATTTCAAAGACCGTCCAGATAATATTCTTTGTTAAGAAATATCTCTGAATATCGGTATCTAAGTACTTACTAAATTTTTCGATTCACAACTTGATAATCGTATATAAGTATTATATAATATTTATATAGATTATTTATATCAGTAAAAGGCCACTTACGATTTTAAAGACCGTTCGAAGAATTTCAAAGAAATTACTTCCGAATTATATCGGTATCTAAGTACTGACTCTTTACTTGATATTGATAGATGAAATATAGATATATATATATATATATATATATATATAAATGTGTAGTTTATATTTGATTATCTATATATATATATATATAAGCAAGTATGAGATAATATGAACAATAATAATTTAACAACTTATCTCAGATACTTTGACCAATTTTTCTCTTCCAATATAGAATTAGAACTTTGATTAGAAGAAGAGAGTGAAGGCTTAATCGGATAGAATGTAGGCAAGGAGAGTAAGCTTTTCAGATATGTAAATTGGTAAATTGAAATGAATGAAAAGGCTTCCTATTTATAGAATTTTTGAGGTTAGGGCAAAATCGTAATTTTGGAAATTTATTTTTGAACTAGAAGGTCTGGATTGTATGTTTCAAATATGAATGGCTCGGATCAAATTTTAGTACACGGATTGGCATAAGCTGGTGATTCATTTTTAGCCCAAAAATGTTACC